>WHYT01017465.1:618816-729279 GCA_009806455.1 Tetrax tetrax | reverse complement strand
CTTGATGGAGGGGGAAAAAAAAAAAAAAAAAAAAAGAAACAGAAAGTATGAATTCTCCAGAGCTTTCTCCAGCAAAGCCAAGTGACAATTTTGACCACGGATATGCTCTGCATCACAGAAGAACTTGGAGTCAACTATGCTCCCAAGAAAGTGGAATCCATGCTTTGGGATCACACAAGACCTTGAGTTGATCCTCTTTAGTCTCAATTCTACCTCCACATCAAGTTCCTTGTTATTTGCCATGTCAAAATGCTTAATTACTTTGTAATTCCTAGATGTAGCAAAATGCATTTTAATTATATTTGGAGCTATACAGTAATTATACCCTTAATTATTAACCACGGAGCATACTCCTTACTGCGCAACTTCCAGAATGCTCATTTTAAAAGGTGATTTTGGTTTTTTGGCAGACTTTATAACACGTCTGAAATTGTACAGCAGAAGTAGAGAAATTCAAAAGTCTGCTTCATCAGCATGCTCAAGTCAGGTTTCCCATTCCCAGCACCAACAGAGACCAACGACACCTCTGTCACAGCAGGCCCCAGCACCTGTGATAGGAGAGGCAGGTGTCTGGAAGAGGAAGGTGGGACCCCATCTGCTAGCTGTTTAAAAGCACCGGCAGAAGAGGTCATGCTTCCCATCGATACGCAGAGGACACACCGTGGGACCTGGGTAGGAAGGTCAAAGACGTCTGAAATCTCTGACAGAATGGGGATTTGGTTGCATAGTAACATCCAGAACTGTACAGGACTTTTCCTACAGAAAAGACCATTACGGGAAAAAAAAGAGCATAATATTTGATTTTTTTCCAACCATCCTATATAACACAACATGAAGGCTGCTAATTGCCAGTACAGAACTGTACAGGGAAGTCAGAAAGCATTACGAAGCTTCTCTTCTCTGTTAAATTTCTCACATTTGTACAGCAATTCTCAACAAGTCTTGACGGTTTTATCTATTATTTAGATACAAGTGTGATAAACATTTAAACAGTCAAGATTGTACTGATCTTTTAAACAGGATTCTACAAGACAAAGTGTTGTGAGGGGAAAAAATAGGAGGAGGGAAAAATTTTCCTGGAAATTTTCCCACAGAGAAAAATATTATGCTGTTTGTGATAGCCATGTATTTAAAATTAACTTCTGCTCTTCACTAAGCGGCCAATATTAATTTACTAACAGGTCAGAGCTGGAACAATACACTGGATCTGTTCTGCGCTGCATTGATTGCTCCACACACCGCTTGTCTAACACGCATTACAAAATCGATACACAACACAGCTCGCTAAGGAGGGAGGGGAGTTTATGCAGACAAATGAAAATATGAAAGCTGAAAAAAATCTCACTGCAGTCAAAAGAGTAAGGGGACATTTTGTATTTATTAAATAAAATACTGTTCTATAGGCAAGCCAAACAACTAAATATATTTTTAGCAAGCTTTTCCTTTGCTGTAATTGTCTCTTTTTTTTTTTAATGATAGATTTTTACCCCATTGTGATAAGTACTTTAGATACATGGAGAATACAGAACTTACAATGAGATCTTGCCGAAAACAGAGGTAAGCGTTTCAAAATTAAACGTTTGGAAAACACTGGAAACATTTAAAAATCTACAAAGGCTATCAACTTACTGCAGTAGACATTAAAATAAACAAATAAATAATCCGGCTATTTTAACATTAACCTCCTGCCACTGGATGGTGTCAGAGAACTGTGAACAGAATCCCATGCCCAGGCTAGCAGAGTGACCTGCCCTTCACCTGCTACAGCCAGCTGAGAAACAGGGAACATTCACAAGGCTGACGGCTTTGTTCTTGTTGCTGGAGGTTTTTCCTTTGATTTTTGTGGTTTTATTTTATTCTTTTTTTTTTTTTTTTTTTAACTGGACTCTATTAAGGGAACGGCTTTCTGATGAGAAAAAGAAGGGTTTTCTTCCTTCTGACACTTATTACTATCAGTGACACTCCATGGAAAAACAGCAAAGATGTTATTTTACCAGCATATATTTTCAGGCTTTTTAATCTAAATATCCTCCTTCTGAAACCTGGGTTCTGAAACAACCTCTCTGTGTGTGTACACGCAACCTCTCACATTTACACTTTGTTGCCTTGAAATCTCTGCTATCACTAGCAAAGAAAATCTATTCAACTCATTACCTAAAAATGCCAGTAATAAATATTCTATCTAAGCATGTTTCTATAAACGGTAAGATTATACTAGCACACATTGTTACAAATGAGTCAAAAAGACTGCATGGGTTGAATAAAAACAAACAAATAAAACACCCCAACCACACTCCAACAGGGTTTTGATAATGCTCATTTATTCACTTGCACTGTCACACAACCATTAGGAACAGGGTAAATTGCCGCAGTTTAATGCTGATGGCTGCAGAGGATGCAAGACTCTGCAAGGCTGTTTCTAGCTTTTCAGGTAAGTAAGATACAAGGGGAGAAGGCACAATTGTATTCATTTGGCATATTCCTAAGAAATAGAAGACTAACAGAAAAAAATAACCTGATCTACCCAAAACATGCTGCTATGACAGTGTCTTTCACAATACGCAGTACGTCTGATGGTATTATTGATGTGAACACATTGTGACCACATTACATTATCAATAGCAATGGGTCAGCTTTAACAAGCCACACTGATGAATGTATTAGGAGCCAAATTTCCCCTCCCAGTATGGATTCAGGTTATGTGATTTCTGCTGGCCCACAAGCTGGAAACTCATAGCTCTCAGGTCTTAAAGACAGAGGTACTGGAGAATAAGGGACAAGGTTGAAAGTTCATCGCTAGCTAGCCTTCAGTCAGCATTTGATTTGAGGTTTGGCTAATGATAAGTTTTAATTAATGATCTCTAGCTACAGAACCTATGGTAGCTCACACATCTTAGAATCATAAAATGGTTAGAGTTGGAAGGGACCTTCAAAGGTCTCTAGTCCAACCCCCCTGCAAGGAGCAGGGACATCCCCGACTAGATCAGGTTGCTCAGAGCTGTTGGCTTTCAGTCAAGAGCCAACAGCTCAAAGTCAGCTTTCACTGCCTACTTTTAAGAGACAATCAAAGCCTTTCTATTCTGTCCACCCCATTTGACCTTTTCTATCTTAAACTTTTCCCAAAGAAAATTTTAATCTCCTCTGCCCCATGTTTACATCCAAATTGGGAAAGACTCGAGTATATTTAAATCTGTGCTGAATGTTTAAACCCAAGATGGCTGAAGAGGTTGGTATGAAGAAAGCTCTAAATGTGACTTTGCAATAACCTTCTCTCTCTTGATAAGCATTTTGGGGTACTAAAAATCACAGGCGTACATACTAAATTGTATTTTTGAGCAACATATACAAATTGGAGCAAAATTTCACTTGTGTGTAAAAGATTTCTGACTATATTAAAAAATCATTAGATTCTGAAAAACACAGAAGGTCACAAATCACATAGCTGAAAATATAATTAACGAACATTTGGATTCAGAAATTTAAATAAAAGCCAATTTGCTTCTAGCGGTGTTTCAATATATTAAGTAGTTCTAATTCCTCACAATTTTTCTTGTCCTATAACCAGAGAAGTAAAGAATTCATTTGTGGAAAGAGAGAGAATGTTAAATTTCCAACATAGGAAGAGGACATCTAATTCACAGGGGTTTTTTTTGGTTTTTTTTTTTTTTTTCCTCTAACTGAGCTACATAAATGAGAAACAGGGTTTGGCTTCCATTCAGTGCTCCTAGTGAGTTTTCACAAAACTTAATTAAAATACGTTATGTATTAAAAGGGAAAAAAATTTTGCATAAAACAAGTGGAAGTAAGTTTTCTACATCTGTAAAAGACAACATTTGGAATACGTGCTTTCTCTATTTGTCCATGAGTCTTTTAAACAACAATAATCCTGTGTCTCAGCTGGTGAGTTCTTTCCTGATAAGGCAAGTAAATATACGTAATTATAAAGTTACCATTTTCAAAGAGGAGAGTAATCCTTTCTTTATCCACTGGTAAACCGGCTTGTAATTACTATACAACTGAGAACAAAGATTTGTCTACAGAATCCTGCTAAATCAAGACAGATTTGACTGATTAAAACTCTAGTCATGAAGACATCCGTAATACAGTGCAAGCAGGCAAAGAGTCTTTAAAGTGCAGGTCACAAATCTGTTAGATTTACAGGAATAATCATGAACCTTCTGTTGAAAAAACATTCAAAATGGAAATCCAAAAAAGTGCTTTTCCCTTTTTCTTGTTTCGAAGTGCAAAATGTTATCAGTGATATTTTAACAAGTCTTGGGTAGCCTTATTACTTCCACAGTACTCATTATTAATTTAAAATCCTTATATATTTGGATAACCCTGTGTGAGTTCAAAGAAGAACAATGAAGATGATCAAGGATCCAGAGGGAATGACTACTGAGAAAAGATTAAAAGAACCATATATATATTTACACACACACACTACTGGGTTGGGTGATTAAGGAGGCAGAGAAAGCAGGAGTTACAAGCTAAGGGTTTCTAAGTACAACATCTGAAGGCTGTAAACATCACAGTCTTCCTTACAAATGAACTGATGAACACTAGGAATAAGAGAAGGAATTTAAAAACTTTTGAGATAAATACTATGAAAAAATTGGAGTTTGTTGTACTATTCTGGGACAGTTTCCTAAAGAAAATGTGATATCGCCATCTCTGGGATCAGCAACTAGTCTAGGAGAAGTGTTGCTACAAACCTAGTAAAGACTGAGCAATCATGGGAAGATGATCAACAAAAGATGTTTGCATTGAAATGTCTGCTCGACATTCTGAAGATTCAGCTTGGGCCTCTGTGGATGAAGCAGCACATGACTCAAAAGTCGCAGGCAGAAGAAGAGAGGGAGGAAAGGCAAAACAAGCACCCTCCTTACCAAAGGTCTTCATGGGTAAGCTGCATCTTCACAAGTCCTGGTGACTTTATTTTTTGGAAAGGAAAAAGTCTGGTGTATTCAGAAACTTTTTTCCTCCCCTCACTATCACAGTATTAAAAAACACCTTGGTTTTGCATCTCAGGCACATAAAGGGATGCATTTCCTCCCTTCACCACAGTGCTGAGTGATAGCACATTTTAAGCTCTTTACACAAACCTAAATGTGAATATTGGTGTTTTTGAGGAACAGGTGTCAAAAACCCCAAAACAACCCAACAACAACAAAATCCTGAAAAAAACCTATTTTCCACACCTACTTAATAAAAACAAAATGTTTTAAGTTCACCAGAGTTATGCTGCTTTCAACCAAAGCAGTTTTTCATTCAACAGCATAAGCAGCATCTCCCTTTCTTCTTCAGGATACTTCTCAGAAATGAGAGACTGAACTCCTTACCCACTGCCATTATATTAAAGCAAGCAACTGCCCAAGAGTGCTTTTCCTCAGCTCTCTTTGTTTCCAATTTAACAATGTTGGAAGTACTAAAAAATTCTTACCATTACCAAATGTTCCAGTTTTTAATGTATTTTAGCTGGATTAGATATTTGAGAGGAGGCTATGTTACACTAATCTTTCTTACAAATACTGTTTCTAACATACTTCTTTTAATTATGATATTGGAGTAAATTTAAGAATACTGTATGTTGCTGCAGGTTTAGCAATAATGGAATTGCATTCAGTAAAAAAGTCATTTGAAAAAGAAATACCTCCTAGCAAACAGAAACTTGCATCAAAATAATTTCTATTTGCATTGCAAATCTTACAAGCAAGACCACAATGTTTTCATTGCAAAATTTAATTGCTTCAAATACCACCAGGGACCAGGAACATAGAGATATGTAAGGAAACAGTTTATTCACTTCAGGTCATGCTATGGATGAAGAATTGGACATATTCTCATTGTGTCGGACTAAACTGTTTAGAGTTTAGAGATTAAGGAAAGCCAAAGGGGTGCACCCGGGGGATGATTTTTGTCTGAAACCAGTAGCACTCACCTTCCAGTCTGACCACCAGCGGTACCTTCAGCTCGAGCT
This sequence comes from Tetrax tetrax, assembly GCA_009806455.1. Lineage (NCBI taxonomy): Eukaryota > Metazoa > Chordata > Aves > Otidiformes > Otididae > Tetrax > Tetrax tetrax. Next base: position 723,299 of record WHYT01017465.1, on the reverse strand, counting down.
CTCGGCAGGCTTTGGTAATACCGTTGGCTATAATGGCACAGTTCACGATCCCACCAAAAATGTTTACAAGTATTGCTTCAACCTGTTAGAAGGAAACAGAATAGGAATCAGGTGCAGTTTTTTGTTTGTGTTTTGTTTTGGCTTTGTTTTTTAAATAATCACAGGTAAAATTCCCCTTTGTCAGGCAGGTTCTCATTTGTAGAAGGTACAAGCTTCACCTCTGTACTCAGAGAGCTTCATTTTGCATCTATTGCTTCTGTAGTGTGTAGCAGTGATTAATTGCCTTGGTCTAAACTGGCATGGTAATTAATGTCGTAAACACATTATTACTCAGAAAAGGGGAATTTCGACTAGTAAGTATAAATAAAAAGAGATTAAACAATTTATATTTTGGATTTTTTTAAAGCTACTGAATAATCACCGGAGGTTGGAGCTCAGAAAACACCATGTGAATGTGCAGATGCACACGCAATGAAATATTCATGTGGACACTTCACCAAACAATCTCAATACACACTTTATCATAAGTAGCACAGAAAAAAAAAGGTAATACACTTGCCCTGACTTGATAAAGAGGAGTAAAAATCCCTTCTAATTAACAAGGAGAGTCATGTAATGAAGAACATTCATTACAACAGATTAATTGATAACCTCCAAAAACTGCTATTCATCAGTTTCTGGAAACAAATTCCTGCACCCAATTCACAATTAAATTACCTTTCACAACATACAAGACATTAATACACACAAGATATTAACATGGTTTCTTTACACTTTGTAAGGTAGTATAATATTGAACCCCAGCTCATATACCAGGCTTCCCACCGTGGTTTATGAAGTCAGGGAGAACACCATACAGGTGCAGCTATGCTGTTTCACATTCCATAGTGGGGCTAATCCTCACTCGGGGTACTCTACAATAAGCTTCACTGGGTGTCACAAACAAGCTTTGCCAGAACCATGCTGACTCAAAAGAAGAGAAGATAAAGAGGGGATTAGGTTTGAAGGAATGAAATATCACTGGATTTCACTTGTGCATGATGTCAATCGCAATTATGCTTAACTCATTGCACCAGATGAACAAATTCACTTCGCCCACCCTCCAGGTAGCCAGACTCATACCAGCACCAAGAAAATTCCCTTCAGTCACGCACATTTATAGCTCTGCACACAATCAGGTTTAATATTTCTCTGCAGACACAACGTGACAATTAACTCCTGAGATGTGCAGTCACACACACAGATTGAAAGCTCACCACTGTTAATAATACTGCCAGCCACAATGCAGCACTAAAAAGGAAAAACAAAAAATCTCAACAAATACTTTACTTCCCACAAGAAATCCGCTCAGTCCTTCAGCAGTATGCCAAATGGTAAAACCATCACTTACTCTAAGCATATGCAGTGTTCACATTGCGCTATCAAACTCCAGCGCTGGCACAACACTCGTCAAAAGAAGATGGCAATGGGACCATCTTGTTGACATCTCTCTCATCACCTACTGCTCCTTCCAGCTACAAGAATTCTCATGATGCCACCCAAAAGTGGCCTGAACAGTTCCCATCTGACCATATGGGACATGGCCCAATTTTCTCCTCTCAGTCTTATAAGACACCAACTCTTTCCTCTAATTGCCCACTGCTGATGTGCTAGGATGCTGCCTACTCCTGCTCCTCATCTCCTCTTACTATTCGCAGTTGGAGTCATCCAGTTAAGATTTGCTCACTCTTCTGGGCATCCTGCTACTATAAACAGAATTCTTGTCTGTCTTTTCAAAGCACAAAACATCTCTAACGCTATATAAACAGAGCATAAAGAAATATTATTAATAACTAAATATTATTAATAAATAAATATGTCAGTTCAAACATAGTTCAGACACAGGCCAACACTTCAATATCACGTTAAATGTATGCATTTACCAGTTTAGAGTTTTCTAGCCATTAAGTTGGTGATGTCATTGCAATTATTTATTTCACCTTTGCGGTGTTACAAAATCCTTAATTCTCTAGAAGACCAACAGCAAAACCTTAGAAGTCCCCTTCGCTGCCCTGCTCCTACTGACTGTGCCCATGCAAACATTCTTGGTGTTAGGGGGTAAAAACACGTGAAGTGAAAATAGAGCCCTTTGAGCTCTTAGCACATTAACCCCTATAGGTAAGGAGATATCTATGCAAAGCACTTTGATGTTAAAATACACCGTGATGTATTCTAGCAGCAGGACAAGCCAGCGACACTGTTCCACCCTTTCTAATACGTGCTCTTAATTCAGGGACATTGTGCCAGGCATGTGACAGATCAACTTAACCAAGTGTGTTTACATTATTAGAGATAAGGAGGAGGATTTTATGCCCAGTACAGATATTTTCATTCCTAATGCAGACATTCTCATTTAAGGATCTGCTTTTCAGCTTTCAAGTTGAATTCTAATCAGGTCTTCTAATCCATTGGCAGCAAAAGATAAAAAAAAATGCTGAAGGAAATTAGATGCAGCTTGGATAATTGATGTTTGTATGCTTGGCTTTAATAAAAAATACACTGTTAAATTAGAGAGGAGTCTAAAAGGATTCAATCAATAAGAAACTGAATCAGGTAGAGAATTCAATTTGGGGGTTTATTGTAATCTTCCAAATAAGCCAAAAGATCAGTCCAAATGATGCTGAGATTCACTTTAACTCTGCTGAAATTTGTGAACATTGTTTATATATGCTTCTGTAGCCTGACTAGACCTTCCATTTCCAGCTGAAAGAACTTTAACATTCAGACCCAGTAGATGGATGAAAAGGTTTTCAGTATTTCATGTGCACAGAGAATGCACAATCTCTGTATTATTTAAGTCTGTAAGAAAAATAAATCTCCCACTGTATAACAGAACCATTACATATTAACGTGCTCAGTATTTAATGCATATGCAACGTTAGACACATCAAGAAGAGGGCAAACTGTCTACATACAGGACAGGTTACTTGATAGCACTATTATTCTAATAACCATTTTTACCCAACTGCATGCCTTAGAAAATTATTTTGTATTTCAGCAACAGTATTAAGGAAACTAACGATAGAAGTATACACACAGGTTAGGTTCTTTCTATCCACCAAAACAACTGATAGATGTGAAATCATCATCAAACCATGCAACTGCTTATGGACTCCTCTGGAGAAAGAAGGCAACCCACAAAAGCATGAAGACATCACCATCAATAGCGGTAACAGCCCACGGTCTGCCAGGTCTAAGCACTAATGTGGGAAACGAAAGTGAGAGAAATGAAGCAAGTGCTGCATTATCACTGTCTTGATGCTAGATATGGCATTGAGTCTTTGCAAATATTGGAATATCCATTGATCCCACAGCTCCCAAACACTGTATGAACATACATGCAGACACACAGACAGCATTTTCTCTATATAGATATATTTATGCATAGCTATATCTATAGAAAATCTATGTTGCTTTACTAATAAAAATAATAGTTTTAATTCACAGGGGCTTTTTGTTAAAGTGAGCCCTGACAAAGCCTGTAATTCTGTTTTAAATGCTTGGCATGAAAAAATCTCCAAACCTGCCAGATCCCACACAGCTACAGGCACTGTGAGGAGACCAAAAGCAGATACAGTCTGTGTGCATTTACAATATTTTCTTATTTTCTTTTTGCCCTCTAATATATTCTTAGCCTTAACAAAATGCACACTGACACCTGGTCATGGTACACGCAAGGATTACTATAGAGCACCTATAGAGCATTCCACCTCTCCTCCAGCCCATTTATAAATCCATACACAGGACATCTCGCTGTCTGCAGCCGCTGCGTTCCAGACTGCTGAATACCCTTCAGAGCCCACACTAACACCACAAACTCTGTACACAAAAAAAAAAAAGAGAGAGGATAAAAACTTGAAAGAGAAATAACAACTTGCAAGTATCATTTTCCACCTTTGTTACTACCCCGGAACAATTACTACGGGCTTAGGATAACAAGGCGCTGCAGCGCTGAGCAGTGGCAGATATTGCATGCAAGGGAAAGCTCTGCATCTCACGTAAAACAGAAATCCAAACGTGAATGCCAGTTAACCTAGGCTGAGGTTTCACAACCGTTTGAAGGTGATCTAAGTGTGGGCAGCCATCAGAGAAGCTGAGCCACGCGGATGCCGCAGCAACTCTGGGATCCCCGACCCTGCAGACACGCGGCAGCTGGCCCTGGAGCGAGGAAGAAGCCCCAGTATCCCATTAGGGCCTGGGGGACAAGGTGGGAATGTGTGAGCCCACTATGAAACCACTTGTTAAGCTATTGCCTTTCAGGATCAGAAAGAGTATTAGTTATGTGCAAAAATATGAGGCTAGAAATACTAGAGAACTGCCCAATAAAAACCAAACCCCAAATCCCCAAGACTATGATTGCACAGCACAGATCTCCTCTGAATCCTACTGAAAACGTATACTGGAACTCAAGTGTGGGATTTTGTTAAATATGTGTTTTAAAATGTGTGTTTTAACGAAATATTTCAGGATGGCTGACAAAGATAGCTCAAACTCATAATTACTCCAACATTCAGATCCCTTTAATCAAAGCTGCTGCTAGAGTATTTTTTACGAGAAGCTCTTTCAAGAAAACCCCTCCCATTATCTTGTCTGATGACAGCAGGAAAGACTTGCAAGAGTTTTCCAACCATTAGCAGTGTCAGATGTACGCCTTGTGACTTTGTACGCGTCCTTTCCCTTACACGCACACACCGATGCACGAACACTCACACAGTGAACTATAAATATTATTATAAAATCACCAATATAATGTCTAACCTTGCTGTAAACTGTTGCTCTGAAGCTCAATCCATTTATTTTAGTTGAAAACAAGCCATTCAGCAACTGTCAGTAAAACCACACCTGAAGCAAATCAAAAGCTACACCAGCAGAGAACTTGCTTACAGTTTGCTTTGATTGAAATCTGAAAAAACACACCTTTACATTTCGAGCTAACTGAATTCATTTATTGACCACTCTTAACTCTCTCATCAGCTAAGTGTGCCCAGACAGTACGAAGCAGATATTATGTGCCAAGTTTTCTCCTCCAGGATGCCACAGGTCACATCTACACGGAAGACAGTGGGGTTGGCAAACACGTTCCTGCCTGGTAGCTTCTGGCATTTTTTGAGGTTAAAACACGTATCATATCTCCTCATCATTTTGGTCAGCTGGGTCTAATTTTGTGTCTGCAAAAACACATTCTTTCACCAAACAAAATCATTAAGTTGCTGGAAAACAAGTAAGAAAAGCAGACACCAGCATGCTGCCAGGCATCTGTTTCTTCTCTCCTTCCTTCAGTCTCCTTGCTACCTGTTCTGGAGACACAGACACCGAGGCAGAGAGGTGAGGACACTTTCCAAGCCCTCTGGAGATGGCTGAGTTTACCTGGATTACAGGTTACACGTTCTTGTGTCCCTGACAAAGATCGATTCCCTATGGCTTTTAAGAGGTCGGTACCACTGGGTAAATGGGATGCACAGTTCTTCACTTTGAATCAAATAAGGTGCATTTCATCCTTCCTGTTACTCCATAGATCTTTATTATTTATTCATTCATATTTTACAGAATTTGTTTCAATGTGAAAGAAGTCGATTATCTCCAACTCTCAACACAATGTAATAAAAATGTAATAAAACACAAATGCCATACACTTGTGTCTTCACTCTGTGTCTTTCTGCTCCAACTTATCAGTCAGATACAAACATTTTTAAATGTCTCTATATTATTATAACTTGTACTGCAGGTCAAATGTAACTTTTTCTTATCCAGTTTTGAAATATTACTCTAATCCTCTGTCTTTTATATCAGACAACATTTATTGTTCATTTGAAAATAAAGATTAAATCTACCGTATCCAAGCAATATGAAAGATTTACAAAACCAAAACCAATTGCTTAAAATATCCACTAGAGGACACTGCAATTCAATGTGGAAAAGGAATATAAAAATCCCCTTGGAGAGAAGAGCAGGGTTATTTTTTCTACTTAAAGCCAAACTATCTCATTTTACTTTATAAAAATGATGCAAAATATTATTTTGCTTCTTTGGGATTGAATTTGGAAAGTCTGAAAGTGAGAAATTTAAGGAGGCTGAATCAACAAAAAGCAAAGCAAGAGAGCTTGCAGTCAGGTGAAGAAATACTGACACAATGCAATTTTGAATGTTTTTTACTATTTTAAAATAGGTCAAGGTTTACAACTCACTAGTAATGCACCTTATGCCACAGCAGGAAAGGAAATCTGATGAATCCCCAAAACAAAATTAAGATTTTCCGTTTGGGGCAGGGGGCTGGTTGACAGGTAGGAAAAGCAGATTTAAGTACAGCAATGCTATTTTTTGTCCTGTATTTAAGAGGTTCCTGAGAAACGCAAGTCCCACCACGAGCAAATGCCCTGTTTCTGCTGCATCCAGTAATGGCACCACCCCCGTGCAGCCCTTGCTACGCGATCACGCTTCAGATGTGTTTATGAAGATTCAAACACTCATGCGCTTTCTATGCCTGGCAAGACACCAGTCAGCTCCGGTCCAGAAACCATATAGACCAGGCTAATAAGAGTCCAGAGTGTGAGCTAATTAGTCCTGCTGCAGAATACAGGCAGTGAGCGCCTGCAACCACGCAGACATGTTCTTCCACTGGTAGGAAGCACAACCACCTCCTAATGTAATCCTTATTTATGATAATAAGGGACAAGAATAAGGAAAGAGAGGGAAAGAAAAACATTGAGACCACAAAGTACTATTCTGAAGTATACCTGAGAATCAGGACAACAGCTTTTAGTACTGTTTTAGGGAGAAAATGCAGCTGGTAGTTGCTAGAACAATTGCATTTTTGGTGCCAATATGGGTAACTATTCTATCAAATTATGGGTACAAGTAATAAAATTACCTAAGTTTGTTCTGACTGTCATTTAAATATCTGAGGTTCAAGGAGATCAAGCCCCTGGAAGAGCAGATCAGAACGCAGATCAATATAAAATTGAGGGATGATGATTACCTACATGACCACATATTGCAAGACCAAAGAAACGCACACTATCAGTTCTTGTGTGTAAGATCAGAGTGCAGTATTTCAGACCTCTTTTAATTTTCTCTTTGTGCACCTAGAAATAAGGGTGGCTGCATGTTTAGGTCTGATCTGGAGAATTTTATTCTAGCAAAAACAAGAGGCACACACCCCACCCCTCTTGTAGGCATATGCAGTACGCACTGGTCATTAATTAATACGGAATTCATGTTATTTGACTGTACCACATTAGCATGATAAGTTACAGATGCCCTCCAAATCCACTCATCCAAGACAGTTTATACAGCAGCACGACTGCAAGTGGTTCATCCGTAACAGCAAAGTCTATAAAAATTGATCCAGTATTTGCTGAATTTTGCCTCTGCACTTCACATTAATTTCTCAAAGGCACATAATACAGTTTCTCTAACACTCTTTATGTCTGAAGTTCAAATTAGATTTTCGCTAAATAATAATCAGCTTTCTGAAAAACAATGCAATGTGATTATCATTTAAGCAATGGGATACAACAGGTAGCATGTGCTCATGTCATTTCAACAACAGGCCATGTCCTGTTCAAGGGCTGAATGATGGCCATGTGTACAAAGTTAGCAACCAAAGAGTCTGATGAATATTGCTAATTCCCAAAAGACAAAAAAAAAAAAAAAAAAAAAAAAAAAAAAAAAAAAAAAAGGGCAAGTCAATCATCATAACTTTGCATTTCTGCTTAGGAGAACAAGAAAAAGAATATTTCTTTGATTTTTTTCCCATATTGAAAACTGGGACCTCACTTTACATGAAGATTTCATCTTCCGATTATAGAAGGCACAGGGATCCAGGAGCTGGAACTTTAAGGGAGACTTCACATGTTGAAAGGTTGACGCTGTAAGACTTCACAGCACCACAGTCACCCGTCATTTCTTTTTCCCATCATTACGTGTTCAGCTCTACACCTTGTTTTGGGTAAGGGACAGACCCAACTACCACTTTTCAAGCCATCAGGGCAAGGGATTTATTTCCTGAAACCAACAGTCATCAAAACCTATCTTTATTCCCTCTTTAGAAATAGCCTTAGAAATATAAATACTATATTTATCTAGAGGATCAAAATACTAAGTGATCGTAGCCATCACAAGGGAGAAAAAAGATGAAGAACAGTTATTCTTGTGCTCTAGAGAGACTTGGGATCTTCCTATTTTGTCACCTGAGAAACATCTCTGACATGTATTCCCCATGCAGAAGAGAATGAAATGCTACAGAAGCTCCTATCTAGGTCACTGCTTTTCTTACTGAGACAATGGAAACTTTTTAAAAGGAATTCTGTATGTACTTCAAGAAGCTTAATTAAAGTATAAAAATGCATTGTCATGGGTACTGAACTGCATATACACATCTGAAAGCTCCAAATAATTAAAACTCGTTCTTTTATGGTAACATTGTAGTCATCAAAAATGTGAATTACTGTGCTCAGTAGATTCCGAATTACTGCCACATAAACATCAGCTAACTGTTAACACGCAAATAAATCACAATAGAAATGGCAGAACCGAGAAAGGTATGAAGAAGAGCCACGAAGATGCTGAACAAGCTTTGTACACAGAAAGCCTAAATAAACTAGGACTTTCCATCTTTAAAAAGGAAAGCTGAAAGAGGACCTACAGCAAAGACTGCAAGTAGCAAGAGAAAAAGGAACAAGGTACAACCATTTCGTACCTGCCACTGGGTGATTTTATTTCTTAGTCCTTAGTTCTTGTAATGCCAGAGATGGAGAAAAATACAAAATCCTTTTACTATTATTTTTAAATACAGCGTATACTTATTGTGTGAAACCTCATTGCCACAGGGTATTGGTTATGTCAAAAGCTTACATGAGTTGAGAATATAGAGTAACAAATTCACGGAAGGAAAGCCTCCAAAGACTTATAAATACCAGGATATCAGAGATGACTAGAAAACAGGGCGAATATTTCAGGTAAGTACCCTCACACACTTGTCCTCTTCTTGTGTTCAACCTGCTTTTGGCTACTACTGTAGAAAAAAGATGAGATTGAGACAGATCCAAATCTTACTTAATGCAGTTACATGCTTCCATTAAAAGAAAATATATATCCATTTTTTCTTTAATACACTTATGCATCCCCCCATCCAAATTAAACCACAAAATAGTTAATGCTTGAGTCACATGTTCCTTTATCAGTTTCAATGACTACAATACTGTCTAATCTCAGCAGTTACCACTTAATAGCGTTCAGGTACGTGGCACCAGGCAAGTCATCAGAATGGGTGATTTTAATTATTTCGCTTTTCATTTTAATACAATTAATTCCTTGCTCTTTCCTATCTTTTCGAGGACAAGAGTCCAATCAGAAGATGGGTACTGAAATTCATACCTATGACTTTGCCCACACGGGGAGCAAATTTAAGAACAGCTTGTGTATGCCCTCTTCCTCTTGCTTCGTTAAGCCTATTCATTAAGCAACCAATGCTCAACCAGAAAGAGAAGAGCTAGTTCCCTGGGATGTACCAAGCCCTAGATGGAAGACAGCTGAAGTAAAATTACGACATTTTCCTCCCAGTTTGCTAAACTCAGCCTGCAACATCTCCTGGCCAGTAGATGCAGGGCAGATTGCCACCCATCATCTCAGACTCTTTCCCAGTCTGTACCAGCAGCAGACAACCATCAGGACGTGCTACCACCTTAATGTTAGTGAGAACTTTTCTTCCAGAAATGTCTCTTCTGAAGACTGGCCGCTCTGGCATTATATATTAAAAACATTCAGCTCAAAACAGGACTGCTGAAAGATGGATAATGATCTTTATCTTCTGCAAGGTTTATATAAAAGTAATTTAAACTAAGAAAAGTGACAGTTTAAAAATTAATGACCAGTAATAACATTCTCACAAATAGGATGCTAAGCTAAGAACTGTATTATTGCAAAATGGGATGACTCAGGAGTTGACGAAGTGGCTCCACACACTTTCTGGATTGTCTTGCTACTTGCAAAATCATAAAATGGGATTTAACATTTCTTCCTTATAACAAGGGGGAAAAAAATTGGCCTGCGTCTTTGACAAGTACAAATCAGTTATGTCACTTTACTCATCCTAATAATTTAACCTATCATCTGCATTTTCAGTAAATTTTCACCTATTTTCTGCATTAAAATAGGTAATCACCTTCAGAGAAATAATTATTCGATAATAATCTACCAGCCCCTTTTCACAAATTTATCAAAGCATCCTGTAATAAAGACAGAGCCGAATGTTTTAACCACAACCCCAAAGTGATACAATCAGCAAATCTAAACAGTATAAGAAGTTATAGAGCTACACTGAGAAACAGATGGAGTGAGTGTAAGACAATCACAGATAAACCAGAATAAAGGAACTTAACTTTACATTAATCAAGGTTGAGATGCTCAAGGCAGTGACTGGGAGTCATATGCATTAAAATTAACAGAAGAGGCATTTAAATCACAGCCTGCTTCTTATATCTCAACCCAGTTCTGCCCAGAACAACACATGGAATTGTAGGTGTGTCTGTGAACCACACGCCCTTGCTTCACAACTGATTTTGCAGTACGGTCAAGTAAAATCTGTATCTCAAAACACTGCTCTCCTAGACACCTGTTAACTTCAACGAGAATTAGAAAAATCTTATGAGGATTTCAACCTCCCACATTAAATTGCAAAAAAATGTAGACTGAGTCTCAAATGTATGCAGCCAGAACACTTGAAACTAAGCATGATGAAAACAAACAAATAGCCAGCAAATGTTCAGTTATAAAACCAACCACCTATCACACAGCCAAAAGCTGTCACTGGCTTCAGGAGCAGACTTTTTCTAAATTCAGATTTCCTGCAGTGATCAATACTGTATTATAGTGGCAACTTAACAGTAATCCCTTGGTGTAGGAATCCAAGGATGCAAATAAAGAGCCAGCTCCCAAACAAAAACCATTTCAGAACCTTACTACAGTGCAAAAAAATCTGAATTCAAAGTCTGTATTTCAAAGGAAAGCAATACAAATGGTTATAAGCAAGGAAATTAATGCAGGCAGAAATAGTTTAATGCATGTATTGCATGTAGTTTTTGTTAATTACATTTTAAGTACTTAAGCACAGTAGTTAGCTAAAGAGAATTTGAAAGAGAGATTACATAAAAACGTTTCCAAGTGGGTGTTTCACGCTGAGCTGCAGTCTGCCATCGCAGTGCTGATTAATCAGGAAAGCCCTGCCTTCACTTTCAAGGCCCTTAACAGCCCACCATAATCTCGTTGCCACACACTCTTTTCAAGCATCACCAGGGTGGGTTCCTGCCCAGATTCTGTCCTGCCAGTCGATGGCAGCCACCAGCTAAACTTAAACTGTCATCTCGATGCACTTTCTCATGTCTGAAAGAAGCTTTGCACTAAAGTTCTCCCATGCCTCTCCATGTCACCTTTTAGCCATGACACCTACAGCCCTCCAAAAACCTCAGGGGTTGACAGAAGTAAGACTCTTGGCAACCTGAAACCTCTGTGATTGTCGCTCTCCATCTCCATTTTTCCATCTTGGACCCTGCTGGAACCTCAGGGCACAGGTTCCTGTAATGGCTCTAATTCAATTAAAGCATGGAAGGAGACTGGAGCTCACCTTTTCACCTAGTATGACTCAGCTGTACTACGAAGTCATCCCAGGACTGTCAGCTCTTTGAATCAGAAACTCGGTTTTTATGCTGCGGTGATCTACTGTCTGGCACAGTGAAGTCCTGGTCCATCACGAGCCAACACAAACAGAGAAATACTACCAGTAACAACAACAGTAATGACACTGTGCTGTAACAGCAATTAACCTAATCTAGCAGCTGCAAAATGACAGTGGCTCCACTGCGAACTAATATACTGGCCCTGAAAGCAAACCCACATGCACTTCAAGCTATCGCCTTTTAATTCACTGCAGCTGCCATTTCAGTGCTACAATTCACCTCCACAGGAAAGCACTTTAAATGAACGCAGGCGCTTGCAGCCACTCAGCACCGCGACGCGTGGCTGTATTCTCACCAGTGCCGGCCCTAAACAGAGACAGATCACAGCTCTGGGAACAGGCAGATGACACGCAGAGATATGCCCAGAAGATCTTCATGTCCTTTGAAAGGGACAGGAACTCAGTGGTGCTTGCAAAGGCGGCAATGGACAAACTGAACTTTTGTAACAAGTGTCTGTTCCAGGAGGCCCTGATTTTTGGGTAGAAAACATCACAAATACTCATATTTCTAGGAGATGTCAGTCCAAAGTACTCTACCACATTTGGTCTTTCAGGCACCCACACATAGTTGAAGAGCTAACTGAAGAGCCGTTTCTTGAATTCATTGTTCGATTTGCTACGGCCATCTACCAAGTAAGTGTGGACACACACTGACAAACTCAAGCGGCGTACTTCCGAAAAACCAAGATCCTCTGCAGCACTCGACAGCTCTCACCTCAGCAACACCTTTGAGTGTTTACAAAGAGCAAATGAAAGGACTCTGATTTACTTCTGCCTAATTAAAACGTTTTAAAAGAATTACAATATGCCAAACTACACAAATGTAAAGATCTTTCCCTCAGAGAATTAGTGACGAATCAAATTACTTCTTTTTAATCAAACTGTTGGCAAGCGGCGCGAGTTTCCTGTTTGTAAACAACCATAGGAATGCTAAACATATTTATTCACAACTTGACATGAAATACAGCTCAGTAATTAATCATTTCCCTATCTAATTCAGACAAAATAAAACCCCAAACTTGCACTCCTCTCCTATTATGAAATAGTCAGTTACACATAAATGAATAATTATCTGAATTATCAACTATCTACAGATGCGCGGCTCTTTTCAGCCCAGACAATGGCACATCCCCGATGCGGGCTGGTAATCTCGCACGCGCTCACTTGTTCTTTGTTTTAAGTGAGAAAATCTCCTTACGCATTAAATAAGCTCAATCATGGGCTATTAAAGCTATTGTTTCAGGTTATCTATTAATTGCAGGCTTCCCTATCTATATTCATTGCTAAGATGCCAGCCCTCTTATTAATTGAAAAATGTCTGCATGAGTGGGTAAAATGTGAAAGGCCATGGGTTAAGACTAATTCTGCACAAATAAGGTAACTCTTAAGCTGTGAAGAGTTGTCATTGGAATTAACCGCTTGAAATCCTGTCTTATTTTGAAAAAATAAAGGCTGAGTTTCAGATATTAAAAAAAAAAAAATCATTAGAGCTTATTTAATTTCACAGGCTTAAAAAATTTGCAAGAATAGTTTGCTTTCCATATCAACAGATGTTTAGATCTGAAAGACTATGTTTGCACTTTCTTTTAAAACTTATTTTCATTTTCTGAAATGTAACAATGAGGAGTCAATATGAAGACAGAGCAAACCATGTTGCTTAAAGATTAAATTCTTTGTAGGAATGTTATATTAATAAAAAATAGACTAGAAATGTAATCCGCTGCTTGAATATGGTTTTTAATATAATGGCAGCATTTGTATGCTTTTTTTTCCCCCCTCCATTTAAATGGGAAAAGCAAATTTACAAGATCTTTACAAGCTCATTACATTCAAATAGAATAAAAGCAATATCCAGGCATATCTCACAAGTCACATCTTTGACAGACAAGAAAACTTCTGCTGGTAATGTAAACAAATAAAAAACGACAACACAAACAATTAAAGACACAAAAGATGTGCCAAGACCTAGACTAGAATAGTATGATGGCACTTCTTTCTAAATTCTCTTTTTCATGATAGTTAACCTTTCAACTAACAAACCACCACATTTCTTTCAGACTTCATACAAGATTGCTCCTGAAGTTTAATACAGGAACTTAAAAATCAAGGACTTGGTTTAGACACCTGTAACTCATGTATGGTATTGCAAACCAGTTTTGCTTGGTACGATGGGAAGAGGAGTGGGAAAGGAGGGAAAACAATTTAACTTTATAAACCATGAGATCAACTGAATGATTCTTGAATAACAACAGATAATAATACATTCGTTATCAAAGTTTCACTTTGCCTTCAGTGTCTGCAGCTGACAGATATACTAATTTATAATCCTCTGCCAGTTGCAGACTGGCAAACTCTTTTTGAATTAGGCCCTTGACTTGAGTCTATGAATTTAATTCTTTCCACAAATGACTGGGCAATGTTTCAAAACTTTGCTTCAGAACATCCAAAAAGTCCTACATCACACCCAACAGAAAAACCAACAGGCTATTCCCTGGTGTTTGTGGGAATGCTGATTCTCTTCAGAATTAAACAGAACCCGGATGAAAAATTAAAGAAGTATCAAAAGGAAAGTATCAAGAAAACTTCTCTGCCCCTACAAACATCTGAACAGTTCCAATTTTTATCCAAATTAGAAGCATATCTAAATCTCCAAGGACTTTCATAAAGTATAGTAAAAAAATAAGTCTTTGTTTTTAAATCAGTTCCACTGCATATAATTCCTTCTCACTGTAGATGCCTGAAACAGAGTGAAAACTGCTGTTCATATCAATGAAGAAAAATATTCTACTTTTTACAGTTACAAACTCTCTTCTTTGTTCCAAAATCAAGACTGAAACACTATTGAAGCTACATAAAGGAAAATACATACTTTTAAAAAATTCAACAAAATAAAGCCTAGTTAAATGGTACAATGATTACTGTTTCACTCCTTTCATTCAGGATTATTCTGATCATATGGAATTAGACAGATTTTTCACAAAATCCTCTATGAGCACATGATCAAAGCTGTCTCAGGAACGTGATGATTACCAACCACAATTCCAGGCAACACATTGCTGCAGACAAAAAAAATAATTATTGAAATAACCACTGCATTTCTCTCATAAATACTTAAGTACTTTACAGTCATAATTTCTTGATTTTTCAACTAGAGGAGGGGGATATTTGATTAACAATATTTGATTAACAATATATCAAAAGGCTTTGCAATTCAGAATTAAAGAAAGAATGAACTGCGTCAGTAAGTTATGGCTACTCATGCGTTACAATTAAAATACATAGGCTTGCAAAGGTTCCTTTGCAAGAGATTATCAAAGTAGAAACTTGAGGAGGAAGAAAAAGCATTGTCGTGGATTAAGAACAAGACAAGTCAGATTTAGAAAGCAAAAAGCAGAATGAAAGGGTTGGTGTTCATTCTGGCAGATACCTAGCAATGAATGTCTCACAGTTTCATTTAAAAAAATACATACAAGTTCCCTAGAAAGGTGAGGAGTCATACAGCCAGTGACCCAAAGAAAGCAGGAAAAAAAATGATACCCTGTGCTACTGTGCAAAGAATTGTGGAGAACATCACTGCTGAGCAGTGAAGAGAACGAAAGAGATGTCCTTGACAGGGAAGACACACGCATGTACCTACCACGTGCCTGAAGAGGGAAGGGGTTTGCAGAAGGAAGGATGTTTAATTGCATTGCATTTAAATATAAAAACAAAGTTAGAAGCCAAAGTTCGTGACATGGCCTGTTCTCTAACTGCACAGCCATACACACCTTAGATTCACAATTCTAAAATTGTATTCATCCTGATGTTAATGGACTTTACAACCTGAATTGCTGAATAAAATAAAAGCAACCTGAGCAGTGGAAATGTGAAACTACTATTAATCCTGTAGATTAATAATATTAGTGACTGTTCACCTAGCACAACATATGATAGACAGGGTAGCTACTAATCCATTCCAACCATGCATTTTAGAAGTCTGTATGATCCTTTCTCTCTCCCCCTCCTCAAATATTTATTTTCTAATAGCAATAATGACCTCAGTATTTGATGCAGCCTTTGAAGATTAATGACCAGTGGAGGTTAATGGTCCTCAGCTATTCTTCGAGCCATCAACTCCTCCCAGCCAGTCATTAATCCCCAAGAAATGCCTTAATGCTTCACTTATTACTGCTTAAGCATCAAGCCTGTAAATTTTCAGGGCACTAAATCTCAAAAAGTAACCTTTTTTCTCTTCATAAGCCACTATTTCAACAAAGCAGACAGATGAGATGAAACGAAAGTGACTTTGTTTTACAGAGATTCTCCTCAGCTTTACCAAACAAGAGCATTTATTTGTTTTGGACACTAATAAAAGACATCTCATTTCTTGTCAATTCAGTAAATTTCCTGACAAAATGCTGATACCAAACCTTCTTCATCCAGCATGTCAGCAGAAGGAAAAAAAAAAAATAATCTTAAAGAGAACAATTGTTATTAGATTATTTCTGCTGCAGGAAAAACAACAGCATGGAGGAACTCCTGGTACTCCACATTTCTGCCGAATACGTCATTGATCGTAGACACCTAGATAAACACGCACCCATGCACATGCAGCCCCCACCACAGCTCCCCACCAGTGACCTCTGCGGCAGGAGACCACACCAGAGGACGTGGCATTGCACAACTCAAGGCCACACAATCTGGTTTCTAACACAGGGTCTGCACTGACCATTGGGTAACCTTAGGAAAAGTCCTGTCACCTCCAGAGATCTTTTTCTTTTCACGCTTTACCTCTTTACATCAGACTGCTAAGGAAAGGAAGATCTCTACCATATGATCCTGATGAAGAGACTTTGATTTCAGCCCAGGTACAGCTCAGTACTGCAGCGTAAACATCACAAATAATCTCCTCCAAGGGCCTGTTAAACTCAACATTCACGTGGAAATACTTTTGCATGCCAAAGCCGTACAGCATGTAAAAATTACCTTTCCTCAAAACTATTTATTAGTCTTTTGGAAAGTCACAATACATGGTAAAGTACTTAATTGTCTCTGGATGCCAACAAAATAATCCAGCAAAAATGTCAAAAATAAAGTCTTGATTCAAATAGTGACACTGTCAGTCAAACTTAATCTATATCCATTCAGAAGGTCAGTTATCCAAATGTGTCTAATTTAGACCGTACCTGATCTAGGCAGCCCATCAATCATTTAAAGGGCAGCCTTTCTTTGCGTTTTTTCTTTCCCTTTCTCTTATTCTTTTAAATGGACATCAAGTTTTACATTCTTTTCTGATTGTTGTACTCTGGCTAATAAGACCTGTTTTACAGAGCATTCACAACTTGAATTGTCTGACATTTGAAAGAAAAAGAAAAATTCTTTCAGTTCAGTGTTCACAGATCTGACAAACAAAGTAAGATTTCATTATTCCTTGATTATTTTCTTTGAGGAAAACACCAAAACAGATTCAGAAGAATGTTGACATTACATTTAGAAAAAAGACCAGACATAATATCAGACTATTATCATACTCATTTATATTGGCACCCAATTAGCATTAGCTGCGAAGGCAACAGGGCTAGCTGTCAAACACGCAAATTGACAAGCTGTTAGAAAGCCAACTGGATGTATTCAATTAGAAAATTTACTCCAGCACTGAAAAAGGTTGCTTCTAAGATAAGGCAGAAATGGGGGGTGTGGTGACCAGGAAAAAATGATAGAAAATTAATAAGCATAGACAGAAATTTATCTCCTCCTTTCTACAATAAAAGCTACAAACTAAGAGATTAAAGCCAAAAATATTAACTCTAAAAAAGGCAATATCCAAAATGAGTCAAAGGAAAACAGCACGGGCAAGTCTACACCACGGTTCTGCCCCAGAGACTGACAAGGTCTGTGACCTAGAAGCCACTTTGGGACCCTTATCTTGGGGCTTTTCAGTCTTTGACACTGACTTTTCCCACAAGTACTCAATAAATTTCGTTCTCAATTTCACGCAGAGCTGGAAAGTTTTTAACACCTTTAAGCCAAATCAATGTAAGACCCACAACCCAAATCTGGAACACCAGGTAACCCCCACCTAGACACATCTTGGCATTAAATGACACCACTGCCATTTCCTTACTGATCTTTCAGAGTAATCCCTGTTTCCTCCACCGGTGAGGTGTTGAACTGTGGAGACGCACTTGGTCACCACTTCCTACCAGGGAGGTGGACAAAGCTCTGTATTTGGGAGTGCCAGTGCAAACCAGAGTGCAGGGGCTGACAGGAGAACTGGTAAAGGAGGAATGAAAAGATGTTAGGAATACAAATGCCCATATGGGAATGGATGAAGACACAGAATAAAAAGGAGGAACTGCAGAGGTCATTCCTGTATGGGTTTGGACTTACTGAGAGAACACGGCTGAAGATGGATCCTGTTACCAGATGCAAAAGTCAAATTACGCCACAGCCTCTAAAAACAGCACTTACCACTTGCCATCTTCTGTGCATGCCACAGCATCACTAATAAAAACTCAAAAAATTGCAGTTACTCTTTTGACAGGCCATGAAATATCTTTCATTTCTCAGCTTACTTCCATTTTATTTCAGATATTAAGTGCCTTTTGGCAGGATTTTGTGAGTAGAAATGCAGCCTGGGTAAGTGAAGAACCTACGCAGCAGATTCCTTGCCTACATTAGGAAGGGCACACACTAAGCTAATTTCAGGATCAAAGTCTTACACATTATAGCTCTTGCTGTTAGGAATTTTTTTGATCATATTCACTGCTCTTTGTTTCTTAAAAATATTTAGTTCCAGTTTTACTAAGATTAAATAACTATACTCCCTCATGTTTACACCTTTTATACACTTCAAAATGCTCAGCATGTCCCTCTTCCCAGGGAGGATAATTTTTTAACACTTCCCTACAACCCTTTCACCCTCTGCCTCCACTATTTTTAATGCTTCCTTTGATTTATTCAGACACAGAAGTCTTACAGAGGAACAAAATGAAGGCGTTTATGCCAGGTCAAATTTATCAAAACCTACATGGGAATGAAAAAAGGGTAGGAAACACAAATCTTTCTTATTCACATATTTACAAAAATGCAATCAAAATTCACCATCTCCTTTAAAAAAATATTACAAGAAAAAAAAATAAGAGTGAACACTTTACTGTACCTCAGGGTAGGAAAGGTATGATAGAGCTTAAAAAATTCTGGACTGCAGAACAGCAATAAGATAAGGGAAGTTTACTTGAAACTGTTACGATTAAAATGTGTATGGAGTATGCATGGAAAACTGGTATGCGGACAGAAAAAAAAGAGAATAAAAATGAATAGGAGATGGTGTGGGAACCTCTAAATGTTTCACTACTGAGAGCCTGGAGTGACATCATCTCTTTTGGGTGCCAGAGATATGGATGTCCTATGTGGGTTTCCCCCCTACGAGTGACAATAATCACGAAGATACAGCATCTGCACCATTACATTTTATTCCATGTTGTTTATTTGGTTTTGGCTTTTTGACGTTGGTCTGTTGAGGAAATCAGTTGTTATATAATTCTATCACTGACACACTGTGAAAAGTTATGTCAGTGAAAAGTTAGTTTACACGCTATTTCAAAATCTGAAGGGTGGTTTGGGCAAAAAAAAACCCAAACTGAACTGTACTGGAATGTCTGTTATATATATGTCTGCACCAACTACCTTTACCCAGTGCTTGACTGTACTGTATC
Organism: Tetrax tetrax; assembly: GCA_009806455.1. Taxonomy (NCBI): domain Eukaryota; kingdom Metazoa; phylum Chordata; class Aves; order Otidiformes; family Otididae; genus Tetrax; species Tetrax tetrax. The sequence continues at coordinate 703,832 of WHYT01017465.1, read as the reverse complement.
CAACCTATGGAGAAACCTTTCTCTTCACTCTGCAGGCAGCCAGTTGCTGAGAAAGAACAGTATCTCAAAAACTTCCTGCTCCAGTAGAATTTGGACTTCTCAGACACACTTCCAAAGGAAGGATTCTGTCTCAGCATCCCACCTTATGCCAGAGGAGAGTCCTGCATTCAACAGCTTACCTGCCTTTGATCCTAAGTCTCAAGAACCAGAATATCCTTGCATCATCTGTTCTTGCTGGCTTTTCTGATCTGAAGGAAATTACTCCAGTTGTTCTTGAAAGGTATGAGACATCTCCTCTTGTCCTCCTGCTAGAATTTTCCAAGAAGTGCTGCTACAAGCAGTCACGACCACAGAAACCCTGTTGTGCTAGCAAGGTGGCTGGAGCCCCAATCTTCCCCCAAGGCAGTTTTAGTAACTTCTTGGTGGCCCTACTTGATTGTCCCTGCCACAGTCTGTTTCCTTCTGGAAAACTGAAGCTTTAAAAGCACTATAAAATTACAGCCACAAATACTATTTGGAAAACAAAACCAAACAAGCATCTACAGCTTATGAAAACAAATTCCACATTCCCAGACTATCACAAAGCCAGCAGGCAATATTTGGCTTCAAAGCGCACACAGTTATGTGAACACTGCTTAAGGCCCTAAACGTGCATGTACAGAACTGCATTACCTGGAAAAAAAACCAGTTTAGTTCACTCTGCACAAGAAAGAACCGAGCAGCTATTAAGGATACAATCTGATTTTAGTTAGATTAATTAGTTAATTAGTTTAGTTAGCATTAACATTCCAGTACCAGGAGATTCGTAACTAATAGAAATATTTCACTGAGAGGAGAATTAGACCTTGACTGCTCATGTAAATAAATATTTTTCCTTCCTATGACAGTTCTGAAATTTCATCTGTAACTCTGAAGAAAGAAATTTAAAAATTATTCTCAGTTAAATCCATAGCAGCACTGACCTTCAGTATCTATAACATTCAAAGACAAGACACTTCCCCTTCTGATTGACAGATCCATTGGAATTACAGTCTCAGCATCTCCAGAGCTCACGGTGACAAATGTAACCTGACTGTCCATAACTCACTCATTCTAACTTATTCAAGCAGTTTTTCCTCCATCAAGAGAATTGCACGATTCAAGATTCAGCCCTACAGATACTAAGCAACCAGGAAACCACTCTCACATATGAAGTGGTCTTAAGCATCAAAGTGATAAAATAAAGCACATGTTCCTATAATATTTCAAATCAACTGGAAAATACATGCCTCCAATTCAAATCTCAAATTGTCCTTTGTATTGACTACTTAGAGAATCTGTAAGCAGTTTAGGTAAAATACAAATTCTTATTTTCTTATTTTAATACTAATTTCTTATTTTAAAATATATTCTGAATATATTTTAAAGTATAAAGGAAAAAGTCCATTATACTTTAAAGTAAACTCCAAGCTGCAAATCAGATAAACCTCAGCACAATCACTACGCAAGCCTGGCTGGCATAAGAGGAAACTATTATGTACATTCGGAGAAGCGTCCCACACAGAAACTGTACCTGACATCCTCATGTTCAACTTTGAGTTGAAAACAAACATTGTGCCTGATCACTTCTCAGCTCCTGGCCCACAGCTATGAAGCCATGCGTATGCAGGTTCAGCTGCAGAAACTGCTTTGATATTCGATTTTTCTAACTGTAGGAGCAAAGCTGGGACCAGCAGTTCTACTACTACTAGGAACAAACAGAGCTTTCTACCATAAAACCTCCTCCCTGGAGAGCCCTTCCTTGGGTCTTTCCAGTTGGAGATTCCAGAACTGACGCTGACAAACTAAGAGTAACCCTTCCCAGCAGAAATCTCATTTCTTTGATATGCCAGCCCCCACGCGGACAACGCAGCACTAACATAAATGAAAACCAAAGCACACAAATGTCATAGTCCCTTGTCTTGCACCCCTCAGTGCAACCTTCAAACCAATCTATAACAGCAAAACACATCCAGGTTCCCTTATGGGCTAAGGGTTAAGAAAGAAGCATGTGATACCATTTACTTTAGCGAAAAGTACTCAAAACCACTTGGAGAATTGCTGTAAAACCCTTCCAGAACTGGAAAACATTGTTACAGCTTTAAGTGCTTTTGCCTCAAACCCTTCAAGATCCTCTGCTATCTAAAATGCTAGATAATGCCTCAGCACATCACTAAGTTAAAACCCCTCGTTCAGGGCTGAAAAGCTCTTGAATACAGGAGCAAGATCAAAGCAGGTAGGCTCAATAAACTGTGTACTCACTGTTTAGGGGCTTGAGGAGCATCACTTCCACAGCACGTTGGAAGTAATTTTCTCTGGTGACATGCTATGTTTTGTCTTACTGAACATTTAACCTCTAGATTTGGACAGCACACATTTGGCACAGGCACATTTCTTTAGGGAACACCAGAGTGGTTACTTCAAGTGACAGTTTTCTAATTATTCTGTCAAGCATCAATCTGTGAAGTTCCCAGTTCCTCAGCACCCTGACTGACAGGGCAATCAGTGCTTTACTTAAAGCCTCTAGAGCTGTTCTGTCCTGACAAGTGCTTTCAAAAAAACACACCCAACCAACCTCTCCTCCAAGGTGTTCAAAGGGAGGGAAATATTTGACTTCCAAAACTACTCCCCACCTTCTGCAAATACAGTTCCCAAAGCAACCAGAAAACTGCATTAGTACATACAATGCAGCTGGGGAAAGACAAACAGACCAAACCAGTGTTTTCTTTTCTATTACAGTAACTCATTTCAGGCATTTTATTTTGGAGCAAATCAGCTGATAAACATACATCAAAGAATGAGAAGGAACTGAGATAATGAAATCATTTTCACTAAGCTTTCCTTCTCTTAAGATGGGAAAAAAATGCCACCTTCACAGCACTTCTAGCTCCAATTTCCCCTTATTTCTGATGAACATCATCTTCCTCTGTTGAGAGTAGTATTGTGACTTCTCTCACAGCACCACTGACTGTAAGAAGTGGGAAAATGAGGGACTTTGTGAGCGATAAACAATTAGCCCTGTACCAAGTTCAGGGAATAATACAAGCTGTTTAGTAGTCATGACTACGATTTCCTAAATAACATGAAAGTACTTCATGCTCTTTATCTACTGTCTAATTAAATTCCACGCTGGGGCTAAGATTTTGACCAGGAAGTTGGCACTACAATTAGATAAGGTTTGATTTATACGTCAAGATGCTGCACCTGAGAATTCCATGCTGGAGTTGCTCTTCTTGGCTTGCTGGGACAACCTCGTCGTGGTATTGTTCAACTTAACACAAAGAGAACACCTCTCACCACACAAAACAGCAGCACTAATATCAGCACACCACTAATACCAGTTTCTATTGCCATTTTGTGTCAAAGGCGCTCCTTTGGTTTTAAAAGGTGAACTGTGAATAACGCAGGCTTGGTGACCAGCCCTTGATCATGAGCACTACTGTGTGCTCTACGGTAAAACACACTGACTGAACACGGCACGGCTAACAAATAGATGAAATATCAAGTCAGGTGTCAACAAAGGGTGGAAGAGTACAGCACTTTTGATCACTAATCAGTGAGCTGCAGAAAATCCCTCTCTAGATTTAATGCTTAACTCTAATTTTTTGAGGACATTAAGTATGTAAATATATTCACACACACAAAATTCATTTTTTTCTTGGATCTGAGTCAGAACTCCCAGTACACAGAGTACCTGTGATTTATGAAATGAAGAAAGGAAGTCTGCTCTAATCAGAGCTCAAATGTAGTCACAGGCCAGCAACGGCTGCATAGTGCTGTTTTTCTTGCTGGGCAGCTTAACATTAGATGATTTTCATATCTAAATCATCACCCCCATCAACAATATCATATGATTAATTTTCCTTAATGCATCAGATTCATTTTGGAGCAGATGAGGCCAAACAACATATGACCATAAAGTAGTTTTACTAAATTCAAGAGGAGCCCTCGAAGATGGAAGCATCATGCAGTGCAAGAGTGTGAGAGTTTGGTGTGAACAAGGGACCAAGGGCAGGTGTGGAGGACCGGAGCTTATCCAAACCAGCACTCTCCTCCAGGAACTACTCATCCGACCCAGTCGTGAGCCAGCTCAGACAGTCTATTTCTGTTTTTAGAGGTTTAGTCTCCTGCCAGTGTAGCTCCTTGAGCTTTTTCACCACGGTGTTGGAGGAGGGTGCGACCACGAAAGTACCAACTTTGATAGGCCAAGACTGCCACGGATCTGATACCTTGACAGAGGGCAACGGCGGAGCTGACCGCTAGAACTACGAGTGGATGAAGGAAGTTCTTTAACAAAAAGCCTCAAACCGCAGCGGGCAGTAAGGGCAGATCTGTTCCACTGCCGGGGGAAGGCCGAACCCATCCACTTTTCTTACTGAAGTGCAACAGACTTTTAGCATTATTAAGGGAGTTAAGTGAAAGCTGCCGAAATGTAGGCACCGTCTTTGGTGAAATTGCTTTTATTTTATCTTTTCAGTTCAATTACTTACATAGTTTGTATGATTAAGTGAAAAGAAAAATGTATTTGAGATTCTCTCCAAGCAACACACACAAAAAACCCAAAAGGGCCCCACGAAAGTTTTCATTAAAGGCAAATCCTTCACAATTCAGAGAGCATATACTCAATCAGTGGTTGGAGAGGAAAACCTCCAGGGAGCAGCAGGAACTAAACAATTCTGATAAGGTTTCTGTGACTTTCCAGCAAATAGTAATTTGCTCTTTTATATTTCTTCAATGAGAAGTCAAGCATTGCGGTCCCAAACCTTTAAATCAAATGATTTGCTGGGCATCAGGCATGCAACTTTTCACCACCTACTGTAAAATATTGACTCTGCACATTCATTCATTTCTACCCAATAATTGATTCTTCTTCTTTTTTTTTGCCAGTCACAGGCCTATAGCAGTATTCTGGGAGGGTGACTTAATCAAGATTTAGTTAAGAAAAAAAAGAGATCCTCAGCATGTTCAAGTTTTAGTCTTGTCTACACCACATAAGCACGTATGTAATCTATTTTCTTAATGAGATGCTTTTACTCTTTTCCCGTTATAACTATTAATTCCAAAACTACCATGCACAAGAGGCATCCATAGTTTACATGAAGGCTTCTGCTTTAATCACAACGTTGGTGCTACTCTGTCAAAGGACAGAGCTTTATGTCAACTTTTGCTGAATGACCTTCTCAGCTGGAGCCTGTCCGTACACACAGCTCAATCTGGCCAAGCTGGCACAGCAGAGATTTCATTCCCTGTTCTGGTAAAGTCACTACCGGCTTACACAGCCAGCCCAAATGTCATCCACTCAGAAATGCAATTTTATGGCACTGTGTTGCTTACGCTGAGGCCCTTCAGAGGTTCTTGGTCAGAGGAAGGTAAAGCTCTGCCATGACAACCACAGCTGGCTGCTTCTCTCGATCAAGCAACGGAGCGCTCCTTCCCCCAGTGCTTGCAGGGAACGCGCAGCTGGGGCTCTGCAGTTCTTTTGGTTGCTCAGGCTTCCCCTTAAATAATTATAAATGGTTTCTAAAGTACAGCAACACTCAGCGCCGCATACAGAAAAGGTTGTGTAAACGTGCACACAACTTAGGAGCAGCAATCACACATACATACGCAGATACACATACACATGGCCATTTACACTTCACTGCAGCAAACAGCATGGATAAGATTATGAAAAAAACCCTCTCTCTCTCTTTTTCCTCTACTTATTTGATGAGAAAAATATGCATATAAGTGAACAAGAATAGAAAAATACATTTTTAAGACACAGCAGAACATTCAAGATGAAAATGGTGTTGTACAGGCAGTGAATATCTTTTTTTTTTAATTCATTATGACTGTCTGAAATAGTACAGTACCTGTGCCACTCTGCCAAACAGAACAAATTAAACACAATTTGCAATAAGTAAGGCTACCTTATTCTTGATCAACTCCTCTAATTGCTTGAAAAAAATTCTTAAAGTTTTGCCTTTTTTTTTCTGCTGAAAACCTCTGAATAATTTTGGAAATTTCAGCAAAATCTATTTGGTCAGACATTATCAACCTGTCTTTCGACACACAGGCAACTATTATCTTTTAGTTGTAATTTTCAAAGCCATTTGGCTCAAAACGGTTGAACACTTCTCCATTAAAAAAAAATAAAAATTGAGTAAAACCTAAGTTTTCAGATTTTTTTCCATTAAGTCAGTCCTCTTCCCTTGAAGAAATGGGTGGTCTTCCACCAACTCAAAGAAAAAATCCACAAGTTTCCATTCAAAATAACTCAGATTTTCAATTAAAACTTCAGTTAAAGTGGCAGTTTAGTTTCATTTATCATTTAGGTACTACCACAACAAAAAAAAATAGCTTACTATTCCTATTGTGCTTTTAAATAGAGACATGGAAAAATGCCAGGGAGTTGGGACTCACTTTTCTCTTGACAAGCAGAGCCGATATAGAACCCCAGCTTTGTAACCCATGCCAAAAGACAGCAGTAGCCCAGTTTGTAGCTTCTAGCCCCCACGGCTATCGCCTGCCTTCTCCCATACGCAATCCTTTCCTCGGGCATCCAGCACCAGAGGTAACTCCCCTGTAATTCCAGAAGTTTCAGCACCCGAATGCCGTACATAACCTTATCCAGCAAATTTGTACGTACCCTTTACCCAGCTGAAAAAAGGAATATCCAATTTTGCTGATAGATTTGTAGGAATTAATCAATCCATGTTGGTGGGCGGATGAATTATTCATTTCAGTTTTCACTAGACTTTCTGTCCCCATTTTAGAAAGGAATCCATAGTGTCATTTCAATAACGGAGAGGGAATGTGTTTCTTAAATACGGGTATTTAAGGTTACTTCCCTCTCCAGTGCTTTAGAAGGTACCCACATAGCAAACAAATGCTGGATTCTGTTGGATAAAGAGAACAGAGAAATAACATCCTCCAAGTTGTTACAAAAGGAGGAAACATATAGGGGAGCAAAAATTTCCTGCTTTCTATTCACCAGAGTTAAGCCAAAATCTGCTTCGGTGTTTGGGAGTGAAAAACAAACAAGAGTTGATTTTTAGGATGCAGAGAAAAGTTTAAAAAACAAACAAACAAAACCCACAGGGAAACTATTTCCCTCTCCAAAACTACTAGCTAGAATCGTAAAGAAAATTCAAAAAGTTAATTAAGCTCAGGGCTATACATTTAATTCAAGCCACAGTCACTGGAAGATCAAGTGAACAGGATGTGTTCACTGTGTCTGATATAAACAGCACACAACAGCGTGGTTTTTTTCTCAAGGACAATTTGAAGGCATGGTGTATGTCAGCAACAGTGTGGTAATCACAAAATTCAATATATTCACAGAGACACTCCCCAGTTTTTCCCCACCTTTTGACTGATGTGGTTCTTTCGGTGGCCCACATCCCTTACAGCTGCTTTACACAGACCCTACGCACCACTATTCCCCACTCACAGTTGGCAATGTGAATGTTGGAGTCACCTAAAGCAGCTGAACTTCTGTGGAACTGAAGAAACCGTGGTCAGATGCCCACAGAGTCTGTTTGGAATATTCCTTCTATTCCTCCACCCCCCAAGACCACATACATAAAAGAACTGGGCACTGGGAGATGGAATAACTCATGTTTTCTGCAGACTGCTATCAAAAGTATGAGGACTAAAAGCGATAAACTCTCCACTTCTTGCACTACTCTAAAGAAAACACCTGATTTTAGAGACTGCCTAGTACAGCAAAACATTGAAGGGTACAACACGGACGACGTAATTTGAGAAATGGGACTAATTTTCAACTTCCTATAAAAGGATGGTTTTTCTAGTAGATGATGAAACTGAACCTCTAGCAACTAAGGTACTCATTTGTGGTAGATGTGGACTTGATTTGCCAAGTACTTAAGCACATAGCAAGCTTTAACAGTGAATAGGCTCATTTATTTCTGCTTTAGCCATCCACTCAGAATAATAGGTAATAAAATATTAAAACTTGAAACAGGTTTGAATATCTTGTTGAATTGGAGCATGAATAATGAAGTTGTAAAATCATTCAGTCCTACCTGAAACAAAACAGAGATTCAGGGGAAAGAAAATAGCTACTCCCTCTTTTCATTAAGCCATATTTCAAACAATTTTTGTCTCTTCCAAAGCTTTTTCATCATTCTGTGCTCAGTTATGCAAATGAATGGATGAACACAGGCCAAGGAATATTTTTCTTATTCAAATACAAATTAAATACATTCTTCTGACATAGAAAGACAGAGTGTATCCTGCTCCAAAATTAAAGTTTACATACTATAGAAAAATATATTCCCCACCTCAACACTAAAAAAAGGGAGGGGGAAAAAAAAGAAAAGAAAAAATATACAGTGGAATACAGAAAATACCACGTGATACACTGCATCTCAAAATCCCATTTCCATAGAAATGGGTGGATGTTCTAACAGATCTTTTTCTTTAAAAGATGCCAATGAATTTAAAAGCTATGTATTTGCCAGACTTGCACATTATTCTTGATCACATCGCCGTGCCAGTCATTTCAGATGGCATAGAGGATTAACAAGACGACCACCTACCATAATCTATTTCCTATGCTAGGATGCAAACCAGAGCACAAGTGCCATGGCAGATACGAGTGCAACACCTGGATTTATTAATGCAATTCTGCTCTGTTCCCCAATAACCACATCACTGAACCTGACATTGCAGTATTAGGTCACTTTTTCAGCTTAGAGACAAAAAGCTCATTTAAAAAAAAAAACAAAAACCAAAACTGCTTCACATTCCCCATGCTTTTTTTTTTTTTTTTTAAATAAAGACATCTTTTTACACTAAAAATCTTAGCAAGATCCAGTCCTTTATTCTTCTGTCTTTAAAAAATAATTTTATGATAGGAAAATGCTCATTATTTTTGTCCTGTTTCACCAGTTTTTCCCCAAATTGAGTCTCACTCTTTAACTAACCTATACTCTATCAACCTGTGCTCCATACATCAAGGGTGCTTCTGAAATAACAAGTAAAACCAGTTGATATTCATTTCACTGTCAGAAGAGCACGTCTTACCCAGCACAAATGGCTGAAAGCACCTACTTGAAATATGCAGTTCATCATAGGCCTGTTTATCAGGAACAGATGGAGGTAAGGTGATTAAATTTCTTCATTTTGATGGAAACAACAAACACTTTCCTAGACAGCCATAACAACTCAAGCCACTTAAAAATAATGAGTATTAAAATGTGATTTTCTTTACAGAGGAGTTTAAGTAAGGACACGTACAACTTTTTTTTTTTTTTAATACACTATTTCCTACCTATACTATCAAATTATTTGGCTTTCATTCTCCTGTTAAGTATGCCAGCGAGGTGATCTATAAATAGGTTTATAATAAATTAACTCATCTCACCAAGATGAATTAGCAAATCGAGATTCCTAAAATATCTTCCCTTTTCATCCTCACTAATTGTGAAATGAGTCACATAAATTTTTAAAAATTCATAAATTTGTGAAGTACAGTAAAGGATTAAACATTTTCTTGATATATTATGCGTGACATTTCCTTTTACTAGGCAATACTATGGCACAAACATAACAGAGGTGATGCTGGCAAGGTTTTCCAGATGGAGATTTACTGCCTGTATCTGTCACCCTTCACTTCAGGGCGTGGTTTGGAATGAGAGGGGTAAAATCACGCTATGACATCACAAGAGACAATCCCATAACCATTATCACATACTTCTCTTAAACCCTTCCCACCACAGGCTCAGACATACTGGCCCATCAGTGGACAAGTCCGAAAAGTCCAGATTTTCCAGTCCCGAGCACTAATGAAGAACCCAATTTAAAAAAAATAATCCTTTAACATTCAGGTCATTAACCAAATGTACCTCCAAACAAGCAGGAAAATACAATTCATATCCAGTTTTTAAGATTCATTACAGACAACTTTAAAATGCCAGAAGGCATTCAACTTGTCAGTGCCTATAAATAATGGCAGATTCATGTTAACGTAATGTTAACGTATATTTACATATCAATTACTTAGGACTCAATACAACACATGCTCTTGAAAAATACATTACTTTTGATTATAAATCAAGACACTTCAATTATGCAGTTTAAATGCATAATTGTCCTCACATTTTCATAAATATTGGCAATATGCTATCAGTCTCTAAAAATGCTTCAGCAAAATGAAGGAATGCCTTTTCAATACTTTAAGTACTCTAAAAGATGACTAGTCATTTCACATTAATTCCTGCAAAACTGCGAAGACACATTAGAAGAAATCCTTGTTACAGTTGTATTAATCTATATTTTCTCACCAATGCAGCGCTAATAAAAATTACTCCTATAAACTCAAATCCTACAGTACCTATAAAAGAACGATGACCTGCTCCAATACCCTTGGTTAAAGGCAAAGTATCCATACAAACTTGTGAGGCAGAAAATACAGTATGCCTTTGTCAACTTTCTCCAGCTTTACAAGATGTTTCTGTGCTCTAATAGGTCTTTTCTACCTCCACAAACTGTCGTCCTATGATAGTAATCTTAAATTTCAACAATCTTCAAAAGCCAAGGCATTGTTTTGCATATAAAATTACTAATCACAACTTATGTTTAGGGCTGTTCTCTGACAGAGGAAAAGAAACCTCCAGTCCATTCACTGGTTGCAAGGCAAGATCAAGTCTTCCTAAAAAACCCTGGATAAATTTTTGTTTAGCTAGTTCTTAAAAACTCATGGTGCTGGATAGCCTGTAAGTTCCTAAAATAAACCTCTTCTGCTGGAGAATTTCCAGCTAACCTAAATTTCTTTGCTGCATTTAAACCTTACTACTGCTTGCCTTACCCAGGCAGACATTGATCTGCAACACTGAGCAGATCACCCAGGTTAAATGAAAGTTTCCTTCACCTTTTTGTGCCTGGTTCCTCTTTCAACCCTTGAGTCTTTTGTGTATTTTAAGAGAAAAGGATGGTTCTCTCCCTATGTGTTTACACATCCCCAGGGCAAAAGGGGCTCTCTAAGTGCTATTAGGAGATAATATTAAGATTATAAAGTAAGATTTGGCTTCCAAAAACTATGTAGTCTACTTCAATGATTGACTAGACATAATTTTACACAAATGTCAAAACCACAACACAAATACAACAGGTTTCTTGATTATGAGGGTGGTGGAACACTGGCTCAGGTTGCCCAGAGAGGCGGTGGATGCCCCATCCCTGGAAACATTCCAGGCCAGGTTGGACGGGGCTCTGAGCAACCTGATCTGGTTGGAGATGTCCCTGCTCCTTGCAGGGGGGTTAGGCTGGATGGGCTTTGAAGGTCCCTTCCAACCCTAACAACTCTCTGATTCTATGACTTTCTGATTTAAAATTTAATATTTCACTTCTACAAAAACAATGCTGAGGACAAAACTGACAGTTTTACTGGCAGTAAAGGAACAGAGATAACTTTCATCATTTCCATAGCACTTAATTTCTTTAACAGACTGTACAATTTTTGCTCACTGTTGACAGCATCCATCTGTGGTAGATGAGTACCATAACCCTCAGTTCACACAGAGGGGGAAAAACAGAGCAGTCAAAGCCTGACCTTTCAAAATCACTAAATCCAGTGTCCCCACTTTTAGATCCCCTGAAGCTATGAAGGGTACAAAGGGCCATGCAGAGGTGTGAACACAGTTAGCACTTGTGGAACACCATACTATAACACATTGCTATTTTTCACTACGACAACTTTTCAGCTACAGGTTTTGGAGCACTGAAAATAGTATATGATGCTTCATCCTCTTGTGTGAATCAGAAAAACACACAAGGCATAAAGACTTTTCATGCTGTGTAAAGAAGAGTTGGGTAATAAGTGGGTAAAGGGTGTGTGATATTTGAATGAGAAAGCAAAAGAATTTCTAATAACTAGGTTAGAAAAGGGATCCTCTGTATCATCCAAAATGACATGCAATCTGACAACTCAAATCCCGCGCTAATGCTCTATATGTCCATAACTGAACGCTATTTACATTTCACTTTTTTCTTCAACATTATACACAAACTGCCATAGGCTGCATGCGTGATAGAGAAAGTTGCCTGATCCTACTGATTTATGGTTTCGCATTATTGCAACGCTGAGAAATCCACTCCTGACAGTGAGTCAGTTAAATGCAGAAAATGTGTGACAAACTATCCATACCCAGGCTCACTATCACAGCAAGTGTGGCCATTTTAATTCTTGTATTTTTAAACACTCTAGACACTATTTTTTTATTTATGACTTTTAAAGCTTAAAAGTCCCCTTCCCACACTCCAAAACACCCTCCTCTCACTCTACACAAAATTTCCAGCAATAATAACCTGCAATGGTTATCGCAATGGTAATAACCCTTTCTCATCAGCAATGGGCAAAGGCAGCCCTAGAAGAAAATCAAATGAGTTGGCTCTTCATTTCTGGATGTTACCTATGATGCTCAAGCTGCAACTCTTCCTCTTAGTCAAGATTTGACATTCTTGACTGACTGGCACAGCTAATACTGCAACAGAATAATTCTGCAGATCACATTAAACAGCTGTGCAATCTGCCTGCACTCACCGCCTGGCTCCTGACATCATTTTTCTTTTTATTTGATATGATTATAATGTCTCAGCGCCCAATCCTGTATCAGGAATGCCATGTGGCAACATTTCCCTCCTTCTTCCATTCTCTTTCTCCCAGACTGTTTGAAAAGATGCCTCCGAGGCCAGGCTGCAGGGAATGACTGGTTGGGAACAGAACTGGCAACTCCTAAGAAGTTTATCTGCCAAACCCCTTTTTGGCTCAGGTTTGTAACCCAACACTCAAATACTAGGCACAGACTCACTGAATAAGACAGATTTTTGCACAACTTCCAGAACAAAAACCCTCAGCTATACAGTCAAGCCTAGCTAGAAATAATACTCAAAAGAGCATTTTTCCCCTAAAACAGGGAGCAGGTCCTTGTTTAAACCTGCAGAGTGAGAGCAAACAGTCAGTACCATACTGATAAGACTTACTGCACTCCAAACTGCCTGAATTGTCTTAACTGAACTAGCTCACCCAATTCTGAATACATTCACCCAAAATAAAGACCAAATAAATTATACAAGGCAACCTTATTTTTTATTTCTGAAAGCTGAGAAAAGAATATCCCAAATCTTTCCTCTTAGTATAATGTTATCCCTTCTGCTGCCATATAACAGACTGCGACGTTAAGAAAAGTAATACTGAAAATCCCTCAAGCCAGAAGGATAAACCGGTGATAAAAATGTCTTATATAATAAGGATGGATAAACTGTATTACTTTCACACCAAGCACAGCTGGAAAATAAGTGAATTGCAAAATACGATTTAATGATACCCTCTTTCAGAATTCTGTTCACTCTCTCAGATGCCTGGAAAATAAAAGCCCCAAGACCTCTGCTTCACACACAACTTAATGGCAAGACACAGCACTGCCATTACTTTTGCCATCACTGAGGTGGACAGAGAGATGTGTCTGACATACGGAAACAGGTGAAGCAAAGTGACAGAACTAAGAATGCCTATTCCACGTTAATAAAACAATAATTTGAATGTCGACTGAAGAACAGCTAAAGAAAAAAAAATAAATTAAGTTTTGTGTGTGTTTGATATTAATTATTCCCTGGATATGAGTTAACAGATGCCAATATGGAGTATTTTTTCCAGAGAGACGTTTGTCAATCTGTCAATAGTATTTTGCTTATATGACAAGCAAACACTTGTTGACATCGATTGATTTGATAGTCTTTAGTCAGATCATCAATGACAGGCTTCAAAAAAGGTTGTCAAAGGAGCTTTAGTGGGGGGGGAAAGAGAACTAGAACAACAAACAATTTTGGCCTTTAACTGTCCATATTTCAGTGTTACTTTCTATTTGAGTCACTGTTAAATTTATGACTACAGCCAATCAATGGCAAAACAAACCTGCTTACAGCTTAGCTTAGTTTACTCGTATTTCTGTATTTCAGCTCCTGTTAGGGAGACAGAACAAGGGAAAGGGATAGCATATGGCCAAAATCCTGAGGAAAGACTGCGTAGTCTGAAACTTGATGGTTCTGCGATATGTATAAAAAAGCTGATTAAAAAAACTGCAGGAATTTAGGAGTCTCAGATATGTGGAAGGACTCCAGAGGGCAGATATGGCCTTCAGCTTCTCGTCCATCAGCACTCCCAAGTCCTTCTCCTCAGGGCTGCTCTCAATCCATTCTCCGCCCAGCCTGGATTTGTGCCTGGGATTGCCCCGACCCAGATGCAGGACCTTGCACTTGGCCTGGTTAAACTTCATGAGGTTGGCATGGGCCCACCTCTCCAGTCCCTCTGGATGTCAAGGTCCCTCTAGATGGCATTCCTCCCTTACAGCGTGTTGACAGCACCACACAGCTTGGTGTCATAGGCAAATCTGCTGAGGGTGCACTCCGTGCTTCTCCGTATTACAGCCCTGCAGACTATGCTGTTTGTTTGTTCAGCCATTCTTCAGAGGCTCAATGTTGTTTGGAGACATCTACAACAATTAATTGCTCCTCAGGTTCTCAAGAGCAAGTTTCTACCTTCTCAAACAAGGTGGGAATCAGGTTAAGGGTTAGAAGGCTATGACTGACCAGACACAAACTGTGATGCTGCATGAGCCACAGTGACTTTTGAGACTGAAAGGCTACTATTCGTTAGGAAAAGAGAGGACTCATTCAATTATCTTAATGTATATTAGTAAGCTAATGGACATGGTATATGAGGAGAGCAAATCAATATTTTTTAAACAGAATGAAAGAAAATATGAAATCTTTACTTTTTTAATAGCTAGCAAACTTATATTAATATTCAATTGCAGAGCAGTAAGAAAAACAAGGGCTTTGATGTTAGGCTGGCATAACTGCCAGGGCTGCTACAGTCTCCTATTGTGTACCGGGATATCGCATATCTTCCCTAATCCTAATTTAAATCTCATACATATTCCTCATCCGTTACCATTATGAGAAGTTTTTCACCTGATGTCATGCAGAACTGAAACAGCATTGCTGATGGTCACAGTGACATAAAATAAAGGCAAAACCTGTCAAATTGAAAGGGCTGAAAAGAAACAGATCAGAGGGGACTCACTTAAACCTGGAAGGCCTCTCAGGGATAAGAACTGTGGTATGATAGGTCATGTGCAGGCCTAGGCTCAAAAGAATGAATGTTAATGCCTTAAAAACAGGTGGCAGCATTAAAATCTCAATAAAAACCACAACGTCTGTGGCCAACAAAGCTGGCACTTATGCATCCAAGTTTGCGATGGACAACATTCCCTGGAGCAGACAGCTTTCCGAAGCACCCTCTTTCCCCTGCACCATACCAAATATCAGAGTTTGTGGGACTCTAGGTATTCATCCTCCCTTTTCTTCCCAGAGTGCAATAATGAGAACAGGCAAAAGAAAAATGCAAGGGAGCTGTTCTGTGATTCTTCCCGCGAATGGAGAAAAGATCAGAAAAGGCATTCAAAAGGAAGAGAGGAGGCAACAAATTAATGAGGAATGAGTTGTGTTGCATTTAGGCTAAAGCATTCTGCATCTTTGTCCAGTCAAAGCCAGGAACGGCACAGCTACAGCTGTGCATGGACACAAGCATAAACAGCTGCTTCAGGTCCTCTCCAGGTTACATTTTACTCTGTCCCACCGTCTCAATTAGCATAGTTTCACTTGCCCTGGTGTTCAGCAGTAATGTATAAGCAGAATATATAATAGAAGGATATATTTACAAGTCAAATGTTGGGTATGCAGATGTTACATAGCTGAGAGCTACTGAAATGCCTTTTTGTTTTAAAATTGTTTAAACTCAGTAAGTTTCATCACTAAAATTAATACCTGCTGTTTGTGCTGTAGCACAGTGATAATCACCAGCTCAGTTGTGTATCTAAAGCTTTACTGCACCTGCTTCTCCATCACTACCACAAGTTTCAGAACTAAATTGCATCTCAGCCAAACCTTGATCATCACATGAAGCATGAGCTGCAGAACAACTCAAACACGCACAAACAAATCTCTGTGTAATGTCCTGAGAACAGTTAAAACTCACATAAAGGAAGACAGGCATAACAGTGTCTACTAGCATCAGATAATGAAGGAAAATATCAAGTTTACTAGCATGAATCTCAAGTCCCATCCTGCCTCCCTTCTGTCCCAGGCAAGATATCTTGCTTCTCTACTTCTCCAGGTCTGTGTTCTTTTAGGCATGTTAATGACTTGAAGCTTATAAAATCATTAAGTAGAAGGAGACAACCAGTTACTTCCTGTGGGTCTCGGTAAGAACATAAACTTAGACCTCTACAAAGAAAAGGTCAGGACAAGCCAGGTCCACGGGAGCGCAAAATGACCTAGGAAGAATATTTTAAATACTGCAGATGACTTTCTCTACTAGAGTTGAGCCATCAAGGTACTACGTGCCCTAAAAACATGCAAGGAGAGTTAAAACTGCAAAGAGCTTACAATATGAAGTCGATCTGTGCTTATTTTGTACCATAAACGTTCCTGCTGATTTTGCCTTGAAATTTCGCTGCAAACAATATCATCCTGTATTTGAAAAGTCATATTTTGTCACTTACTACTGCACAGGGTACACAATCACAGTGATGTGGTTTCCACAGGAAGGTGGTATTTAAAGGAGCTAATATTAAAGACAGAATGAACATGAGGAAAATGGATGGAAACATGGGGAAAAAAAAAAAGGTAAAGAAAATAAAGTCAGATCCACAAAAAGAAGCAAAATGCTGAAATTAGGACTTCAGCAGAGATACCTAGGTACAGGAGATGGAAAAGATGATCAAAGCTCTTTGACAGATTTTAATTAGTAAACCTACAGCAACTTACGCTCTGGCTCCACACAAACGCCTAACTCCGCGTTGGCAGGGATGGTCAGCTGGCACCACTCCAGTGCCTACGCCTGATCAATATTCTCCCAGCAGATACTCTGCTTCTGTCTGCAAAGGGGACCAGTGACCTCGGCATGCTAACATGCATCTCTACAAACAACTTCTGCTCAATACACACAGACTAATGTCTTCTCCTGTTGTTCAAAAAGAAAAGAGCAACCGCACCTCCATCTGCAATAGGAAGTGTTAGAGCATACTAGGCTATGATTCCAGCCTGTGAATGTTAATTAAACACAGACTATCCTGCAGAGTAGAATCAGATATTTTAGAAAACTCGAGCTTAAGAGAGTACAAATCATCCTTTAGAAATATTTTAAGTATCTAAGCTTCCCCACAAATTTGACTTTAGGAGCCAGATGTTCAAAATTCAGCATGCAATGCCCAGCATTACCACATCTGCATTTCTGTGTTGAACTGCCTTGAGAAAGCACCCACTCAAGACCGACCAGCAAACCTGAGCATGGATCAGGAACTGAAAAGTCAAATCAGTCAAAAGACAAATCATTTTCCTCCCAGATCCTCTCTTTAGTAACTCATCCTCAGCATGACACCATTACCTGTATTTTTCAGCATACTATTCACAGTCCTGTAACACAGCTGTATTGCTGCACAGGGAAGCTTCTGGTCCAAACCCCAGTTTTTTTACCTTTGGATCAGCAGTCAGCAGCTTGAATGCTTGATATACTTGTGCTTCTTTCACACCTCCACCGAGATCCAAGAAGTTTGCTGGCTTTCCACCGTTCAAGGATATTATATCACATGTTGCCATTGCAAGTCCAGCTCCATTGACTGTAATTGTAAACACCAAGGCCTTATATTTCACATTATAGAAGATCAGTGAAAAGGCTTAAAACATATCAGCATAGCCACATAAAACAGCTCAAACCATTACACAAATACCTATTTCTAAATAGGTCAGTACCTATTCAAGGATATCAAATGCAATACAAATTTTAAAATCTGGTGCATAGACACGAACATTTAGGTTTCTTTATGATTATATCAATTTTAGGACTCAGATGTGCACCTTCCCTTAAGCATGTATGAGCACCAGAATGGTAATTGTGGAAATGCCATAATTTCTGATTTTAAATAAATAAATAAGATACACAAAAACTTCTGGGAATAATGAAGGACAAATTGACTCCTTAAGCTCCTCTCCCATCATTCTGATAGCAGTAGACGATGCTTTGTATTACTGTAAAACAGACAACTAAATTTTGGGGACAGAAATCAGACGCTTCTGAAACTGCCTTTTATTCTGCATTTGCACCAGACTGGAAGCATTCCCACGGGGATGAACATCCTCCAAGCTAGGAAAAGTAGATGTGAATTATTGTCCCCAGTAAGTTCCTCCTGCTGGACAAAGTAAGGCTTCTGTGTCACCCATAATTCAACAGCAATACCTAATACTAAAAAAAAACAAAACAAAACTGTGGTGTTGTCAATTATTGTTTGGGATTAGGTTTGGTTTGCTTTGTTTTCATGTTTTTAACTGAGTTAAAGTCTGACTGTCACTTACTGAATCCACTGCAACACTATCAGCATCTTCTAGATTTGTGGTTAGAGTACACATCTAAGCAATGCAAATGCTGGACATTTTCTCATCAAGCTGAGATAAAACGCCTAATTAAATTAGATTCATAATAAAATGCTGAAAATTATTCAGAGCATAGCTGACTTTTAAACTTATCTCTTCTAAACACAAGAGTAATTTCTGCTGTACCAAAACTTCAGGAAAATAAAAAATTGACATTTTCCTTTAATAACCAAGCAGCTTCTTTAGCCACTTAAAGGGAGATGGAGCTCAATATTCAACTGCAAATGAGAATATCATGGTTTTTTACACACATACTTTTGCAGTGTATTTAAGTAACAGCCTCATTTTTGAAGATTAACAATCAAATTTTGATAACTTGTCTTGTTTTGTTTTAATTATTGCATCGGCATAAAAGATCAGAATGTAGAAACCCCCAGGCTCCCCCTTAGCCTGCCTTCTTCCTGACACCACACATGCCCTGGCCGTCTGCTGCGGCCTTCATCACCATTTCAACACAATTTTACTTTCATTCCTGCAAGAACTTCGGGAAGGACAAAGCTCAGCAAAATAGACTGAAATACTGTCAAGAGTGGATTGAATGTCAGAATGTAAACAAAGTCTATACACTGAACAAGTATGAATTTGTCTTCAAATGTCTTTTGGATTTATTTGTTCTTACCAAAGCAAGCAATATTTCCATCCAGTCCGATATATTTTAAGTCATATTTGGCAGCTTCGTTCTCTATAGGCTCATTTTCAGACTTGTCATCCATGGCAAATATTTCTTTTTGCCGAAATTCTGCATTGTCATCAAAATTTATCTTGGCATCAAAACAAACAACTGAAGAAAAAACACCAAACAACATAGAGGCATTTAGAGATTATAGTTAGTAAGAGCTTCTGAAATATTATGACTGCTACAGCAGGGAGAGGACAAGGTTGCTCAGGGACTGATGCTGCTTCCAACATACAACCAGCTGAAGTTCTACCACAGAGTCCAGGAAAGAAGGAAGTTTTCCTTAAAACCTATTTAGAAAAATGTACCACAAACATCTCCACAGAGTCATGTGCCTTTGTCATGGGATGACCTTCTGTGTTGGCTTTCAACAAAGTTCCCAAAAGTTATGACGGCAGTTTTCATGATTTGGACAGGTGGTCTGCAGTAATTTCATTTCATATTTTGAATTATGACAGATATAACAGGTAACAGTTTAGCAATCCAAAGCAATGCCTGCTAACAGGCAATCATTTATAGCTGAGCAATACAAAATGCCTGCCTTAGCCATATTTTTCATTTATAACGTTATTAGCCACATACATATTATTTCCCTAAAGACATAAATTAAAACAACTTTAAGCCAATATATGTTAAAAGTGAGCAAAAGATAACTTTTAAATAAAGAATATTTTAAAAGTAAATACAAAACTTCTCATCAATGTCAATATTTGCTATGGTTGTAAAAACAAATTAAAAAGTAGCTAAACCTGACTATATTAAATAGTATATACCAAAGACTAGCCAGTAGACATAATATTCACTTAAAAACAATCAGTAAAAGAAATGCACGCAGAGTGAACTGGTTATTTGCCTATTTACTGACTCATTACTTCTATAGGTTTGGACAGGCAAACACCTCATTAGATTAAAATGTTCTAAGTAAATGGAAAGCTACATACTTATTTCACTATTTAAGTAATTTGAACTGTACTATATCCAGATTATAATTACTGACTAAAGTATAATTGATTTCTCAAAGCAAACCAGTCAGATTTAAGTGCCTTTAAATGCTGCATCCAGAAAAATCTAATAGTTTTTCTTTCTGCTGTATTTTGATTCATATTGGCACTGAAACCCATATATGATACGTACGTACCTCCTCATAAGCATTGTACACATCTCTGCAACTACAGGCCACTTACAATTAAAATGACAATTTTTAGTCTTTGATATAGATCCTCATCAATTAAAATAATTAATCACGTAATCTTTTTTGGTGGACAAGTATCTCTCATGTTTTTTTAATATACAATTGCTTAACTTAGGAGAAAATATCTACGCAAACAGCAAACAAAACATTTACACAAATAGGAGAGTCTCAGTTGTATGTCCTATTTTGCACTGGGTTTTCTTGTTTTGGTTTTCTGATGTTGCTGGGGTTTCCGTGGTTTTTTTTTAATACATTCTAATTGTATAAATATTAGATTAAATTAAAACAGGATGAAATATAGTTTCAGCGACTGCAGTTTCAGAAAACTATTCATGAGCGTTTGTGTATCATAAATCCCTCTTGGAAGAGTCTGAATCTTACCCGGTCAACCACCATGTGAGAATCTGCCAAAAAGAGAATTGTCTGGAGTTCATAGTGTGCTTCTACTGTACTAGAACCACTTCATTTTTTAAAAAAAAACAATGAACCTGAGACCTGTACCATTTTCTTCTTCAAGTTTCAGTTCCTTAAACTGCTAAAACAACTTAAAGCTAGAGTGAAACTGCAGTTTCAGAGCTCTGTTTACCTACGACATGAACATCCTCAATGTCACATTAACAGAATCTCATGTCTATAGAAGATTCATCTTTAACAAAGGCTGTGCTGTACAAAGTAGCAGGGAAAACACCTATTAATATTTATCAAACCTTTTTCACCATCAAAACCACATTGTTACATGCATGGTAGATTATACAAATGAATTTTTCTTCTAAACAAACACCAAAGAAAGCTCCAACACTTATATTCATGGAGTACTTCTGTTGTTTTTGCTAGCAGGGTAGGATTTTTGTCATCTGCCAATTCAACAGCTTAAACTGAGAGTAAACAAAACAAAAAACCCCAAAGAAATTGGCAGTTACAGGCTTCTGACCCAACAGTGTTAACAAAGAATTTGCTACAAAATTAAACAAAAGGAGATACATACGACAATGTATTTTCTAATGGAAATTCACACAAGTGAAAAACAAGACACAGCGAGAAATAAATCCATCTTAACCATTTCTTTGATGGGAATAATGCTCTTCATACAGAGACTTATATTTTATCATTAGAAATAACCACATTAAGCTACTCAAATGTTCTTCCATTTGTTTTATCTTTATTCTTCTTTAAGACATTTCAGATGAAGAAACTGCTAGCAAAAAAAAGAAACAAGCACAGGAAGACTCCTGTGTATGTCTGTGAGTAAGATGTCTTTCACAGCTTGAACCCCACTCTGTTTCTGCTCCTCAGCTTCCTGGATGCAAAATACATGGGGAAAAAGCTCAAAAAAAAAAAAAAAAAAAAAAAAAAAAAAGCATAACATCTCCTACCATCCCTCAAATTAATCCCTTCTCACTAAATATGCACAGCTGTTCCAGAAAACCTAAATTGGCAATTATCCAAATCAGTTCATTTTTTCCACAGTGTCACCTCATAGTACCCCAGTCCTTGGTCTTTTAGGACCATTTAGGACCACTAGTTTTGCTTCCTCTCATTCCTAACTGTCCTGTCCTTCACTTGCCCCTACTTGTTTACCCATTTCCCCTTTGTTGGTACCCACCCAAATCTGTCTTCAGTCCCTCAATGACAGCCCTACTCTGCTATCTGACAGCGCTGTCTCCACCCTCCTCAATTCCTTCTCAGTGTCCATACGCGTCTACGTGTCCATACACATCTACAGTGTCTGCTCACTGACAACCAAGACACACTTAAAGTTCTTCCTAGCAGGATTACGTGGCTGAGATGATGTAGCTACTGAACTGTGGATTTTGTCCTTTACTCTGAACCAGTAAGTGCGAATACCAGAATAGCCCAGTTCTGGCACAGAGCTCACCTCAAGTTCATTTTTCTGCCTGACAGAAGGCAGTTGTCACAGATGTCCCAGTTTTTCACATCTGACTGAGCATGAGGACTACTGGGTACCTTCCAGACTGCCCTATAGTGTTAAGGTACCTTGGTCATTTATTCTACTAAAAAAAAATGATTTCAAGAAGTTTTCAGGAAGGAAATTATGTTTTTACAGTATCTGTACTGTTGAACCCACAAAATAACCCTGATGAGTGCATCAGTCATAGCAGACAAACATACCAGTGAATTTCTTTTGAAGTGAACATCATAATCTGCAGAAAATTTCCAGCAGTTTTTGTTGCACCTATTTTAAAAGTCCCATTCATCTTCAAAAGGTCACAAGTGTCATGTGTTGCATGTTGCTAGAACTTGAAAAATCCAGACCATTCATTTTACGAGGCCCTGTTTCATTGTTCTGGTTTAACTTCACTGTGCCACACAAAATTAAAATGTCCTTCTCACTTCATTCTCAACTAGTTTTAATAAGGCAAATAGACCTATTTAAATGGTGGGGAAAAACAATGGTCCATTGGGTTCTGAAGGCAAATTCTCCATTTCCATTTAAAATACAACAGAACCACACTGGTCAACAGCAAGGCTTTTTGTTTTTCTCCCCTAGTACCCACTTCACAAATTGCATAAGAACCAATGGAGCTAGAGTTAGTTGTTAAGAATTTCACTTACATTTATTAAGCTGAGTGAGGTTTACAATGCAGAAACTATTGATTCACCATGCACATTATTACAGTACTTCAAATGAGACAGAAATCTGAGCACAGTGCTGCCAAAGATTCTGATACAAGAATTCGGAGGGAATTCCCACATTCAGTGGGAATAATTTTCACAAGGTAAACTCTGTCCAGAGAGCTAAAGGATTCTGATAGCGAGAACACAAAAAAACCTAATCAAAAAGGAATCCGAAAAAGGTCTGCTAGCAGACCAGAATTCATACATTTAGGTAATAAATATGTTCTTTCAGCTTAGTTTAACCTGAAATCAGCTCATCATGGAAAAAAAAAAATTGAACACGCATTTGGTCATTACTATCACTGTCTCTGAATTATCCTCACAGACTTTACTAGAAAAGATATTCCTTTTTCTATTTGTTTTAAAAATGTCATTTCCCAAAACAGCATGTTAGCACCCTAGAGACTATTTTATAACAAAGAGCAGCACCTTTTAAGATGCATTAATAAACTTCCATCTCTGAAGCCCTCAGCACAGGAAACACACGGACCTGCTGGAGTGGGTCCAGAGGAGGGCCCCAAACTTGATGCTCTCATCAAGGCTGGAGCACCTCTCCTATGAGGACAGGCTGAGAGAGCTGGGGCTGTTCAGCCTGGAGAAGAGGAGGCTCCGGGGAGACCTGAGAGTGGCTTTCCAGTACCCAAAGACAGCCTACAGGAAAGACGGGGAGAGACTCTTCAGTAGGGCCTGTTGTGACAGGACAAGGGGTAATGGTTTTAAAATAGAAGGAAGCAGATTCAGACTGGACATAAGGAAAGATTTTTTTTTTTATTATGAGGGTGGTGAAGCACTGGAACAGGTTGCTTAGAGAGATGGTAGATGCCCCATCCCTGGAAACATTCCAGGCCAGGTTGGCCGGGGCTCTGAGCAACCTGACCTGGTTGGAGATGTCCCTACTCCTTGCAGGGGGGTTGGACTGGATGGGCTTTAAAGGTCCCTTCCAACCCTAACTATTGCATGATTCTATGACAAAATATGGTGGGGCAGGATTTATTTCACAACTTTCAGAGCTTCTCAGAGTTCATTACCAGAAGAATTTTCCTTTTAAGCTGCAGAAAATTGTCTGCCAATTCTTTTCATTTGGTTTGTTAATTAAAAGGGAAAAACAAGGTTGTACAACTGGAAGAGACTGCATAGTTTCTAGGCACAATTCGGCTTTTGAATTCCTGACCAACTGAGCCAAAAATACGGATTTTTAGTGAAAAGTTTTTATTTTACAAACTAGCTGTGGGCACATAAAAATTATTTTAAAAATGCTAATTCTTTCAATTGGTTCTGACTCCTATGAGGAATTTGTGTTCTTAATTGACATAGCAGTGATCTTTTTCCAAAAGTTTTCAGAACAGCAATTAAGCAGCCACATAGCTAATGTTTGTTAAAATAGGTAAAAGCTTTATCTTCCCATTTTTCTGGTTTCCAATTTAATCTGAAGGCATATCTTATAAAGCGGGGGAAAAGTTGCAATTGTCCTTCTTGACAAACATCGATAAAGAATACTCAAGAAACACCCACCAGCACTTCCCAATGTCAAAAACTTCTCTCAAATTACAAAATTATACTGTTGGTAGGGCCTCCACTAGGAAGTCAGCAGTGCTTGTGTTTGAAGCCTTTGACACTGAAGTTTCAGCTAGCTCCCCCTGAGCTCCACAATTTCTCATCTTTACCCATTTAAATAAAAAACAAGAAATAAAAAGGGAGGGGGCATGAATACCATAAAATATTGGCATTACGAATGAACGCATGGGTATAAATACTCTGCCATCAAATGAAACAGCAAGGTGGTAACTATGATCCACCTGGAGCAATCCTACTCTGTTTCAATATACCAAAGCCATCTTTAGTTATTCCTCTCTTCATCTTTGTCCAAGTTAGTTGGACATAAATGACAAATTGAAGGAAAGGTTTCTGCTGGAAAACCAACTACTAGAATGACGTGAAAGCTCACCCAGGTGTTAGCTCTGTATTTATGGTGGAAGCAGCTCAATTACCTTTCTTCTTCTCAAATGATGTAGCCAAGTGTCAGTTCCAGTTAGAATTTCTCCTATGCTCTAGTAGGTTGCAGAGTCATGCACTTGCAATTTTAACTTACCCATATGTTTACAAACATAAAATAACAAGTTTCTTTCTGCACCATCTCAGAAATTCTAGCAGCATTAATAAAAACAAACTAAAACCAAAACCAACTCAAAACAAAACCAAGAAAAATCAACTTTGTTCAAGGAGCAGAAAATGTTGCTGTTTCTCACCAAGCATGACATGTAGAAGCCAATACTTCCAGTATTTGGATGAAATAACAAAAGGTATTGAAATGTAAAATCTGCCATGGGAATATTTATGAATATTGCTTAAATTACATTACAAAATGAAATTAATGCAAAGCTGCTGCTACAGCTTTCTATGCAATTTAATTTATAGTTTGCATAAATAAAGAATTATAATGCATTCATTTGTTTCCTTCAATTTCTTACCTTGCCCTTCTGGAGTTTCACCAAAGGGATTCACTTCAACCTGAGTGGCATCAACTTTCAAGAAAAGATTATACAGCTTCTTAATTTGATCTGCAGCCTAAATTTGATCAAGCGATTTACAATTACCACACAGAAAAATAAAAGTTAATGTTTTCAAGGCAAAGGTAAACCATTATAGATTATTTTTAATGTATTAAATTGCACACTAGTGCTAGATAATTACTGCTGTTATTTCTTTTTTCTTGATCATATTTATTTAGTATCTAAAATAATCATAATGTAGCATTATGATACAGCATAACATTTAGCAAAGCTGCATTTAAAGACTACCTGAACTGGAGATCTTCTACAAAATAAACAGCACAATTACTACAACAAGTTTAATTTTAAAAGTGCCTAACAGTTCATAATGACATATCCTGCGGTACACTGAGATCTAAGCTGCATTCACGTTAACCAGTCTAAAGTCTGAAACCATAAAGCAGTAAAAGCAGAATGTGCACATTAGTGACTTCAGAAAAAAATATACATTTCTTCTTCCTACATCAGTCTGAAATGTTTTCTTGAAGAAATTATGTCAGAAGCTTGCTTGTTTACTCTTTACAAGACACTCTTGCTCGTTCCTTATTTTTCCTCACCATCTCTCTCTGTGACTGGTTCTGTGGCCAAAAGTATTGTGACTGACTGGTAACTTCCAAGTCTTTTGTTCTTACAACATCATTCCATTAACAGAACAATTTAAACAGCAGCAACATGAACATGCAGAAAAAAATTCCCTTTGGTTCATTACACACTAACAACCTATTAGCTGAAATAAGTTTGCAGATGAAGAAGTGCACTGATAAAGAACTGTTCAAATTTGTTCCTTCATTACTGATCAGTTAACTGAAGTACACAAGCCAAAAATATTCGGGACCTCTCCTAACAGACAAAGTGAAGGAGAATAAAAAAGAAGTCAGCTTTCTCCCACAACATCATTCATAAGAAAGAAGTTTGGAAGCAGCATACACATTGCTTATGAAGTCTGTCCTGCTCTAGCGTCATCAGTTGAAGCATTCTCAGTGCTTTTGACTTTAAAAAAAGTACTGGTTATAAACCTGCACCCACCAAGGCAGCAGCTTCCTTGGCAGGAACACTCTGGTTGACGAAGTATCCTAACACCACATGGGCAAAGGTATCAACAGTGATGCCTGGGAGTCGTGCAACCCCGCATTGATTCTGGGCAACCTGAAACCCTGTTGTTGCCCTAATACACTGCTGAAATTTTAATGGATCATCAGACTCGTTTAATTTTTGTTAAGGCTTGCTCCATCTCTCAGCGCCTCTCTGAATGAGGCAGCTTAATGTCAACATTTCTCTTTCTCAAGGTCTACAAGCACTGAGCTTCTTCCAGACAAAGCATAGAATTCCAACCTAAAAATAATGAATGTATAAGCAAATACTAGGATTCTTCTGAATAAAACTATGTACCTATGCTTCCGTAAATTCCTTTGAGTTGAGAGCACAAGGAAAGAAATGCATTCACTGCAGCATTATTTAAATGTATTGTTGAGAAGTCCATATATTGCTGTTAATTATTAAGCCCCAGAACTCCTCAAGGGTTGAAAGGTTTTACATAATCATTCCTCCTCATTAGATATACAGCTAAATCTTCAAATGTGTGTTAATCAACTTAATGATTATGCATTTGTTAATTGCATGGTTAGGATAGAAAATAATTAAAACTGCTAAATTAAAATAAAGGAGTTCTACAAAAACGACAGTTTGATACTATGGAAAAAAAACAGGCAGGAGTAGCTTAAACAAGCTTTCTCTTCTCTGCAAAATCGTTCATAAAGGCAAAATATCTTGCATTTTTATGTACAATATGGAACTCCCATATATATAGAAAAGAGGTACTGAAAAGACAACAGGCTGACAGTCTTTTGGTCTTGAGTAGAAGACTGGAGGGGAAAAAAAAAAAAAAAAAAGAAAAAAGGGAGCTTCAATTACACAGAGAGATACACTGTTACTTCTCCCCCTATTAAGGGCCAAATTTTCAAAAAAAGCTCTGCCCATGTAATTCACTGAGCTCTAGTGGAATTCGAATGAAATCAAAAGAATCCCCCAGCATGCTCTCATCAATTGCTTCAAACATCAGGGACTTCCACTTTGGAACAATAAGAGCTTTATTAAAATTGCTAAAGCCTGACAACAATTAATATACATGCAATTTAGTATTTAAAATGTCAAAACAGTCCCAACCTAACGAACGCTTAGCCCCTCATGTCTGTTTGGAAAGCATGTATTGTATAGCTGGGCTAAAATGTCTGCAGGAAAAACGGAGGGAGTACAGTCAAGTTACCTGCTGTTGCAAAGGTCCTTTGAATCCCAAATTTTTTGCCATTTGCAATGCCTGATGATCCTTTATGCCTTCAAAAATATCTATTTCCTCCTGTAACAAAAACATGCATAAATACAACCAAATATTCAATCTAAATGGAGATTTATAACTCCAAAAGGAAAACACTTAGTATACATTTGCAAATTAGTAATTAAAGTATGGCTGTTTGCCAAAGTTCTCCGAGACTGAGGCTATAGCAGCTGCCTATAGGGTATGTTATAATTACCACACCAGCTACGAAACAGTCCTTCCAAAAAATATATAATTCTTCAGGGTGGCATGCTGACAAGACAATGTGACACCAGTTTTCACTTTTAATTACTGTACAGATGGCGTTGACGAATACTTAGTCTGTTAATTTTTATGACATCTTCTGGAATATTTTCAAGGCAATCGTGTCACTGCCCAGTAACACTACGAAGTTTATATAATTTTAAAATGCACATTAAATATTTTTACATTTCTTTTGAATAATTATACTTGATTGTATCAATTATTTTCCCAGATTAATAACTTGTCTACTCATTATCATGCCATAGCAACATAAAAAAATACTTAAATGTAGTCATCATTAAGAAAGCAATTAGAACAGTTGGATTTCAGATGCAAAATTCATCCAGGTACAAAGAAATAATTAACAACTCTGTCAATTAGAAAATATCAAAAACTATAACCATAGTGGCACTGACCCACTTGTGACAAAAGAAAAACAACTGTTATCTTTCTGAAAGTGAAACTCACTCATAAAACATTTCAGATATTAAGTTTAGCATATAACAGCCATTTAAGTTCTTTTTCTAAATTGAGTTGGAGACACAAACACTAACAGAATCAGATGTTGAACACGCTTCATTTATCTACCAGTTGACAGGTCTGATCCCCTATTTATTTCGTGAAACACTATTTTTATAGTTCTTATTGTCTTTTCTGCACACATGGAAGGATGAAAAATGGAAGGAGAAAGAGGGAAAAAATATATTATTTTGGATAATTGACAAGGAAAATTTTTGGTCTAAAATATTATTTTAATACCTTAAAAATAAGTTCTGGGCTAGTAACTGCAACTTCTTCTATGTCAACACCACCCTGTGGACTGCCAACCATAACAGGTCCATTGCATGCTCTGTCCATCAAAATTGCGAAGTACGTTTCCCTGGAAATATTCAGCGCTTCTGCAACCATCACCTAAAAATGAATATAGGGAAAGAAAAGAAAAAAAAATAAATAAAACCAGCAGCAGTTCTGACTGGTCCATCTAGCTGGGGACACTTAATCTGAACATAGCTTTGCTTCCTTGAGGTGTCAAGAGTAGTGAATGTCATAAAATCTTTTGCAATGTGAAAAGCAATTAAAAAAATTAATGGAACCAATGAGGGACAGTATCTCCCTCTGCCGTGATCAAGTAGAGAACATTCGCGTCTCACGTTTTTTGCACTTAAAACGCAGCAGTTTGATACTTGCCATCCTAAAAAATCACAGAACCATAGAATAGGTTGGGTTGGAAGGGATCTTTAAAGAGCATCTAATCCAATCCCCCTGCAAGGAGCAGGGACATCTCCAACTGGATGAAAAAAAAAACATTTGGTTCATTGCTTTTACTAGATATTACAAAACAGTGATTTTTTTCCCCAAGAAATTCCCTCTCCTTAAGAATCTCCCCTGATGCTGCTGTTCTCACTGGGCCATGTAACAAGTAGTGTAAACCGGGAACACCCAATTGCTGGTTTTTTTCCCCCAATAAGAGAATCAGAGCTGCTGCTGTGTCCTTGTGACCTTTTATTCCCAACAAGCACTTCAGCATGCTGGCCCCAGAAATACTCAGTCACAAGGGTCTACAGTCTTGCAAACCACGTAGATGTAAGAGGAGCACTGGCTTTCTGAACAGCATCAGGAGAGCTGTTCCTCATCGGCAAAACCTCGGGCTTAAATTCTGACAGAAGGCCATCCTGCACTTAAATCTCAGCACTGAATTCCTGCCTTGCCTAAATATTTCCTAAGGAAATGTGTATACAGATAATTCTGTCATCCAGCTTTTTACTTTCAGTTTAGAGAGATGAGCAGATAACCTTCAGATGTTGGCACATTCTAGAAAAAATTATTTTTCCAAACAGCTACTCATTTCTATTTATTACTGTAAGCTACAGAGCCGTTTCATACCAATATCTGACAGATAGCTCAGCATGCAACAAAAAAAGATGATTCAAATCCTACATGTTGGGAATCTACAAGTACTGACATTAAAACTGGGGGGAAAATTGCCTGCATAGATTCTTTGTTGCAATTTTTTTTTCTCCTCCCAAAAAATATGCCCAAGTCTTTTCCATTTCAGTATTACGATAACTGTATCGTCCTCTTCATCCAAACAGTCTTTTTTTTTTTGCAATAGTTTAACAATAGCTATTAAAGTTGTTTCAGAGATTAAGTAGCTTTACTCATGAAACTATGTTTTTATGCACGAATACTAAACTCTACCCAAATGTTCTTCATCTTAAAAAAAACCAAACAAAACTGCATATGATCATTACTAATTGTTCTTTATGATCATAACAGGTGCCATAATCTCAGGTGTGAAGCCTAAGTTCTGCTCTGCACTACAGTTTTGCTTTTCAACCTGGAAGTTAGCTGAGCAGCCACCTCTGCAATTTAATTAGCACGACAGCTTCTCCTTCTGACAATCAATCACATTCTTCCTCAGCAGAGCTACTATTTCTTATCTTTCAAGGGAAGTAGTAGTAATCAGGAAAATCACCTCCCTAAGATTAATATAACTAAAAAGGATTAAGTGGCAATGTCTTTCTAACGTGGTCTGTTCATAAATACACAGTTTTGAACAATGCCTACAGACGAAGATTATCACTCTGAATGAAATGTAAGGTGAAACTCATTCTATCAGTCAGCAGTTCAAACTCCCTAGATCCAAGAAGAATGTATACACCTGCAGTCTTAAAACTCTGCCTACCTGGCAAGATGTGTTCCATCAAATGAGTATTCATGGGCTTTTCGTATTTCAAGGGCTATAAACAAGAAAGATGCACTATACTTTCACCCAAGTCACTTTTTTGACATTCTATTCTGCAGTACATAAGAAAAGAATGTACTCACCCTCTGCCAGGCTGTACATCTTAACAGAACAGGGGAAAAAAGTAAGAGACAAGGAATTAAATAAAGCCCTCTGCACTCAGAATGGAAGGAAAGATGCTATTTCTTCATGGGCTTTCTGACTTGGAAGCACTTTTCTTTATAGTAATTTTGTTTCCTTCTTTTACCTTGCTTTATTCATAGAACACAGGGTGATGTAAAGGAATAGTTCAAATAAGCGACTGTTCAAAAGCAAACTAAAGAAAACTAGGGTGAAGGAGACAACTAAGAATGTAGAAAACTACTGTACTACTTAAAAGCATCTGCCTATTTTAGGCTACTACAAAGGGATGCTAAAACCCAACTTCAGAAACATAGCTCGGCTACCTGTCACGATCTGTCAAATTAACAAGCAAAGATATGGAAAGCATCCTTGACTTGCTACTATTAGTCTTTTTACCTGCATGCATGTTTTCACCTTCTTACATATCCTGCATCCACGTATCTGCAAAGTGTGAGTCAACTGCTTTACACAGGTCACATAAAACCAGGTGGTCCTACTGCATCTTGTCTGAGTTGTTCAGACAGTTTCAGAGCGCTCAGGATCAGGGCCAGACCTAGGACGGGAAGCCCCTCCACGAGTCTTGAAGAATACATTTGCAAGCAGAGCAGGTGGGGCTTACATCATTAAATCAGGTATCTTCTCAGCTGCTACTTCCAACCCAAGTGACTGTCCTCACTACCGCTAATTAACCATGTCAACATCGTCAAATATTTCTCTGTCTTAATTTCCAAAACTACTGAGAGCCTAACTATTTTGTAGTAGGCAAGCTTACTGTTGAGTAAAAATTGTCTGACTGTGCAACATCTCTCATTTCTCCCAACAAAAACCAGTTTCTTTCCTTCACCATTCTCCCTGTTTGACGCAGAGCAAGGACAGGAAATTGGTGTTCGGAGTCTTCAAATATTAAAGTTTGCATTAATTTTATCATGTGAAGGATAGGTAAACACATTAATGAACAGTTAAGAGTAGAGAATGTGAAGCCTCATTATCTGTTTACCACATCAAGTTTATATTTAAAATGTCCTCAGGAAAAAAAAAATTACTTTTCTTTAAAACTTCCTGATAACTTCAAGCTTTCCTTCTTAAAAACAAATCATTACCTAAAAGTTTAAGTCACGCATCTAATTTCATGAGGGTAACTGTAACACCTCTTCTATACCGAATAAAATATTCAAAATGTTAATTCTGTTATTGCTTGGAGAGAAAACACAGGTAGCAAATTCTCAGGTTGTCATGATAAGAGAAGACTGGCTTTTCAGATAACCAGGCTCTCCAAATTCCAAGGTGCCATAAGAGGATTTTATGTAAACTCACAAAACAGCTTCCAAGTTACGAGGGAACTGAGGAGACTGCTATTTAAGAAACATCAATCTAAAGAAGCACAAACATGCTTTAATTTCTGCAGTAGGTGCACAAGCTGAGAAAGACAGATGAAAATTCCACTTTCTGCTCCATAATTATTCTAATTGTAGAAAATTTCTATCTTTTATTCCTTCCTTACAAATACATGTAAAAGGTACGTGACTTCCACTCCCTGACTTGACACGAGCTCATTGTTTGCCTCGCAGAAAGTGCCTTATTTTCCTTCTGAAAAACAATTATTACCTATTACTTTTAAATATATGAGTTCACTCAAACTTTCCGGAACACCAAAAAGTTTAAAAACCACGGAATCTAAAAACACGCCTTTTCTTTTATTTTCTTCATGAACTGCAATTTCCTTGAGTCCATGTCCACACACGTATTCCTACATTCACACACAGAGAGAGCATATGCCTTGAAATGGAACAAAAATGCCAGCTATTATTTCTCAACTTCCCCACCGCTCTTCGCAAGCTCCAAGAGCACTTTCTGACCACTACCTACCTACGGCGTTAAATGACATCTTAGAGCTAAACCAATATTTTTAATCGCGTTACTGTAGCTTGCCTCTTGATTAAAATTTCAGGTTTGACATTGCAGTCCTGGTACTACAAACCCGAATGCCTCCACTCCTGTAGCTACTTTGAAGATCCCAGAGCGAGCTAACTTTGGAAAAGATAAACGTTTTTAAAAGACATTTATTTTTCTGCGAGATGCGCTTTTAACGACTTAGATGCATAAGTTTAAGCATGCTTTCTTCACTATCTATCAAGCAATGGGGAAATCATTAACATAGTATTGGCCAAATTATTACATAATTAATTTAAAACGGAGTGTATGCTCTTAACATAAATTACTGAGAATCAAGATCTCAACATCAAAAATATAAACCATATTATTGCCTTGTTATATACGTGTGTGATGAGCTATGAATTGGCCTAGGGCTTTTAGAAACCAACTTCATAATCAGAATGGACATCTAGGACAATAGATGATCGGCTTCTCCCAGTGAAAAGCATCACACTGGTTTATAATGCATCAATATCAAAATACTTGCAAGCTGTGTCCTGAAACGTTTCCATGTAACTCCATAGTAAAGGACAAATACACAGTCTATCAAGGCTATGTACCTTCCTGCACCACCAAAATAAATATCTACAGCTCAGTACTGCGAGCTTCACCTTAAACTTCACATATGCCCTAGCTGCTTGCTCTTGACCATTGCTTATTCATACACGCAACGTGTGGGTGGGGAGGAAAGCAATTACAAGTTAAATCTTCTATAACTATTCTAAACATGGTACAAAAGTCATCTTAATTTAAATCCTCTGAATAATCCATTTAAAATAAACCCAATACCCTTTTTTTTTTTCATTTCTATCAATTTCAAAGAAAATTAGAAGTTTCTTTTCCAGAACTGAATAAGTAAATGAATTAACAGACTTGCACTGAGATAAAAAACTGAAATTTTCTGTATTGATGTATTCAAAGTAGGTCAACTAGGGTAAAATAATAAAGTCAAAGAATTTATAAAAGCAAGCTGCTTTTACAGTACGAATTTCTCAAAGTAGAGGGCCTTAATATGGGAAATGTATATCCTTTTTTTATATCCTTAGTACTATCATGATCTCTGACAGTCATGCCTTAATGGTAATAGTGTTCCTTCTTTTTAATATCTAGTATTTCTTTTTAACAACTACGAGGAGTGATGGTAACCTGCCCTCCCTGCTTCCCAAGAGAAGAACCGCCTGAGCACCTTCCCCCAGCCCTCATTAGACCGTATCTTCCCAGACAGGTGTTCGCCTGCTATGCTAATATACCAAGCTGTTCACAATATATTAGAAGTGAACTGCAGTTCTTTTCAGCTCATGCCAAATTATGTCCTGGCATCAAATACAGTGTGGCTCTTGACTACATACCTGTATGAAGATCCTTGCTCAGTAAAACAAAGCAAGAGAAAAATATATATAGTAGATAGGCAATTGCTAGATTTCCCAACTTAGAGAATTTTGCTAAGGTAAAGGAGAATGTTGCTGAAGGGCTATCTATGCTTCGCTTATTTAGGCCAATACAGAGCAGCGCGTTTATGCTGAAGTGAATCTTGGCACCTTGCACTATGCACCATCACAGGCAAACGAATTACCGTCTACTAGATGAATCACTCCCATGACCACATTTTGCTTTGTATCTGCAATGAGTTAGGAAGAATCTACTTTTAGGTGTTTGTTTTGTTTATTCTTTTAAATTGAGATCATTCCCATGCAAAGTCATTTGCCACTATCTTTAATAACAGCTGCCCAAAGCTGATGACGAATGAAATACGGATAATAGTATTACTACAGGCAATGATGTATATATATTACTTGTCTATGCAGAATGGCAATAAGCATGTACAGTTAACTCTATATACAGTTACACTAGCATTTAGTGTGCATTTGATGAAGGATGAAGCTATGACAAAGGGTTCCCTTCAACACAGGTAGCAAAACTGAATTCATTTTTCCAACACTACGTATGCTGAAACTGAAAGACAAAATACATACACACAAAGAAAGAAAAAGAAACTTTTTTTTTTCTTTTCATCAACTAGATGCAATCAATCAGGTACTGGAAAACGAATTATAAAAATAAATCTATGTTATACAGCCCAGCATATTAATGCAAAATTGCAGCTGAACAGAGTCCTCAACTTTCAAGAGACAAAAATCTTACCTTTTTAACTGTCACACCATCCTTTGGAGTTTGCTTTGTTGACAGATTGTACCCAATCATCTGTTTAGCAAGCTGTTCAACCATCTTAGGGCTACAAACAAAGGAAAAAGGTTAGTTTATTGAAAGATATTAAAAGAAACAGTCACATAGCTCTTGTAAACAGCTTGGATATTACAACAGAACATGTTTATTTATGCTTTTTCGATTTTAAAGACTTACTCCTTAGTTAGATGAACTCCTCCTTTCAATCCACTATTGAAAATACCTTTTCCTCTCCCTCCAGCCAGAATCTGTGCCTTCAGAACAATTTCCTTTGCCTCTGTAAAAGAAAAACACATTCCTATTCTACTGAGTGTCGTTTATCAAGCTTGCTAGTGTAAGTTTAAAAAGTATTTCCAGGTTAGACTCTTAAAAAAAAAAACCAAAAAACCAGTAATTAAAAGTTGTTCATAACTAGTGAGCAATAAAATAAGAGCCAATTTTTATAACGCAACCTTCCAAAAAAAGAGTTGTTCAAGGAAGTTAAAGGCTAAATATACACTACTTATTCGCTGGATAAATATGTCATTATTTAGATCAAAACCATGGCATTAATGCTGCATAGTCTGCACAAGAAACCCTATAGCCAGCATATAGTTTGATGGCTTACACTCTGGCACGGTTTTTAAAACATGAATCAGATCATAATTCACCTTGAAAGCACAACAAAGAAACGCTCATCAAGGAAATTAAATTCCATTCCTTGCTGTGAACACATGTAAACAAAGCTATGGATGTGGTCCCCATATCCAAAAGGGGAGAGAAGCGTAGAGCTAGGGCAGGAGCTGTGAAAACATGTTCTTCTGTTTGTGAGGCATCACTTGAATCATTGTCAATGGGAGGGCAACAGCACTTTACTAACAAAAAGTGCAGCAAGACATAGTGACAGAAGTAACTCCACCAAGACCTACCTTCCAAATAGAAGCAAACACACCAAGCGAATAAAACAGGGAGGGGAAGGGGAAAAGAAAAAAAAAAAACAACAACCAAACAAAACCATCACTCATGATCTCTGCAGCTCCACGGACCATAGCAGCTTCTGGAACCATAAAGACCTGCCAGGTGCCTGTAAGATGTTTATGAATACTGAATACTGTCGCTGTGCACACTTACCATAATGCTGCCCGGTAATTTGCAAAGTCTGAGATCCTAATATTAACATGTCATTAAGTGGTGCCTAGAAAAGGCTAAGACTGTTATCCTTTCTAGGCTCATATTACATAAAAATATTTGACGGATGATGAAGTATAAGTTTGGAGGTGTGGTGATTTTTGGTGCAGACCAGCTCTGACAGTGTTATTTCAAAGTTCCGGCACAATAAATGTCAACAACTAGAAAAAGCCTTGGATCTTAGGACAGAATAAACATTATGAAATAAGTATTTTATTTCCTGTATTAAGACAGGAACACATGTTCAATACAGTTGTCGGCGGTAGTGTCCTAAGAGACGCCCAGTTTCCAGGTCTCAACGCAAAATCCCTCCCCATGTTTATCCATTCAGGCACATTGGCATACATCTCTCTGAACCTTAAAAGCACTCTCCGTCAAAATACTTCATGCATTCCAATATATTCACGTTCTGGGCTCCCTACTATTCATGCCACTGCAAGGCAGATAACAAGGAAATTTAAATGCAACAAAAAGTTTTATATCAAGTGTTTCCTGAGCACAGAAATTATTAAGATGAATTAAAACTATAAATCACTTTCCAACCTGTCGCAGCAAACTCTAAAATCACAATAGCTGCTGTGATAAAGAATCTAATATAGTATTGTTAATACGCTGCAAGTATTCAGTTAGATGGGGTTCAGGTGCCAACCATCCTGACACCCTGAGTTTTTATCGTCAGCGATACGCGGTGTCGATTACGTAGTGATCATTTCCCTCCCTCCTAACAGCACAGGAGAGCTGATGATCTTCATTTGGCTACAAAAAATGAAGTCAGAGGAAGGAATTAATGTCTACATTTTTATAATCCACTAGAGGACTATCAAGGCAATACAGTAACTTCAGAAAAACAACTATCAAACCCACAAATAAACACACTAGAAAGTAAGTATAACCATGTAAAGGTTAGACCTAAGAATTAATGCAGCACTCAGCAGAGCACAGTGCAGCTGGTTCTTCTTGCCCTGGGGGAAACCAAGAGGAAGCAATTTAATTCAACAGTTGTTTGTCCAGGCTCTGAAATGAAGTAAACCAGCCAGGCTTATCCTACAGTAACTAGGCTTGATCATTCAGTACCTACCCGGTTCATGCACTACTTAATGTCACCAGTTTATTTAGAGAGCCGATTTCTAGACATGCTCACACAAAGTTTTTATACTGTGTCCTGCCCGAATTCTCAAATTACGTTATGAAAGACTACCCCAAAACAAAAAGGCAGTGTTAGCTGGAATATATGAAGTAATTCACCTTCACTTCTAGGCTCTAATGTAAATAATTATTTTTTTTTAATCTAAAAAGCAGTATACAAAGTCAATATTAAACACATTAAAACCAAAAAACTGTCATTAATTTCCTTAACACCCTTCCAAACTGCTCTAGTAACACTGGGAAAATGTTTAAGCAGGGCTATGTAGTTATAAATACTGGATCTGAAGAAAACCTAGCAAAAGCAACATGTCTTTACACCACCATAAGGTGGTGCAATATTTTCAACAGCACTGCATTTAGTAATTAAGGCTTCAATTAAGTTCTGTTTATGTCCACTGACAGGCCTTTGTGTAAGTTTTTTTTTTTAAAAAAAAACCAAACCAAAACCAAACAAACATGACAAAGTAGACTACTTCTTAAGTGTGCATAGATTTTTTTTCCTTTTGTCACAGATTTAAAGTTTTCTTTATCATTCAAAACAATACAAAAAAAAAAGGCTGCTTTTAAGTGTCACTAATTTAGCAGCAAATAGCCTCAAACTGCTCCATGCAAATTAATGACGCATTTCTGGTAACAGCGTGTGTTCTTAACTAATTATAACTTGAATACATTAATATCTCAGACTTAGCAGTTTATTCACTGGGTCTTCTATTTTTTTCTTTTTTATATTAATCTACAGGAAAAGAGAGAGACAAACATTTTTCAAAGAGTCCTTTAAAAAAACTGGAGAAAAATACAGCTTGTCCCCAAGTCAGATTCCAAAAAGCAAGTAAGACCTTTACTCCTCAGAGCTTAAAATTTCACAACTGTAGCTGGGTCTAACCACATTGCTAAAAAGATTAAATCTAACCACATAGGAAAAAAGCCTGAACTACTTTTCTTTTAAATAAATTCAGATGTTTCAGCAGAACAGAATATAACACTCAGAGGGACGAGCATCCTTTACATCGCATTTAACAACGCATCTCCTTCCCTTCAGCGCTGTGAATACTAACGGCAGCGATACTCCTTGCAGTTGTAACAGGCTCAGCTCTATAATGAAAGCCTATTTAAAATCAATAAAATCAGTCTTGCTTTGGGAGCTATGATTACCCTGGTCCACTGGTACTGCTTGCAGTAAAAATGAACAGCTTGTTCCCAGCCCACTGCTGTGCGTATTTAAATACGGAATTCTTGATCCTGAAACAATACACCGAGAACCATGGTTCTGCTGGTTTGGTATGCCAATTTATTACCTGTGAACAACTTTCCATTATTATTGATACAACTGTGTGACTGCAAATTAGCTGTGTTAACAATTACATTAAAATGTGCTGTAGCTTATCAAAAATAAACTACTGTACAGAGCAGACAATGTAATGGTAATTACCCGTAGGGTAACAGGCCTCGCTCTTGCTTGGTGATGAACAGAGGATGTTCTATCAGACTGCTCAGGATTGCTTTGGCAAAGCACCCTCACACCACAGAATGAGAGCACGGGACTGAAAAGGAGCAGGTCCTGCATGAAATCCCAAGCACATTTCTCTCACCACGCAACTTTCAGCAGTTCGGCTTCTCCGTCTGCAGGGGCCTGTGAAAATTAATTAGCGTCTGCACCTCTTTTAAAAATGCAGAACCCGATTCAGTATTACACTTGTGTACTTCTACCCCAGTGTTGGGCAACTGGTCACAGGAAAAGGGCTGACTGCAAACCAGGCAGCACCACAGCATCGCTGGACAACGCGCTGCGCTCTCTTGTCACGAGCTCAGCACGCATTGCAAAATAGATGGAAGACAAACTGAGGACACACCAAACCAACACCTTACAGAAGCCCTGCCTCCTCACTGACCCAAACGTGAGCAGTGGGCTTATAAACACACGAGAGCCATTTCCGCAAAGGCAGCAGGCGTTAACGACACTCCTCTGTCCTTCAGCAGGCACAGGAGGACACCGGCACAGTGTGGTTAGGCAGGTATTAATTAACTGCAAGAACTTTGCTAGTCACCCTTCTCTGCCTAAAGTCACTCAGCTGTGCCTGATGATCAGAACTCTTTGAGCACATCCCCCTTCCCCGAGTCCTGAAAGAGCTGGATGAGGTACACGAAACTGCAACCAGCTCCGAACTCCCCCCCTCAGCAAGGAGGCAGAGGCCAATCTTACCTGGTAAGACTCGTCTAACGGACACAAATCACTGTCGTGCTTGGACACGTGCAACTCTAAGCTTCCCTTTGGCCAGCCAAGCTTTAGTCCCTATCTCTTCCATGGTTGTCTAGAACATTACTCCACTAAGGACTGGTTGGGACTCCCACTGCATGACCCAATTCCACCTCCCAACCACCTGTCTCATCTGTCCTGTTTTACTTTTGTTGCTTGCTGCTTTCTCGTTTTAATGCTACCGCTACCGCCTGAGTTTCTAGATTCCCTTTGGGAAAGACTGGCTATCATTAATTACCCAAATTTCTGCCATCCTGTCGTAATGCCCACGCAAGATTCTGTCAGGTGCTTATTACTTGTTAACAATACTCCTGTCCAGAGACACTCTGGTATACTTACTTCACCACAAGAAAGAAGGGAGAAAAATAAAAGCTGTAAGGAAGATCATAATAAACGTAACACAATAATAAAATATGTTAGTAAAGCTTAATTCCCTAACTGAACACTGAATCTTAAAGTTGCTCTAATAACTTTTCACATTTGGGTCTCTAGACAAACTTGCTCTGAAATCTGAGGCAGCTGTTCCCAAGCAGGAAGCATTGCTACCGCTTCCACTGCTCCCCATCTTCTGAGAGCTCTGGGGAGGCAGCGTCTGAGTTCCCACGCTCTGCCAAGTAAGCAGATTGAGATGGGAAAAAGAAGCTGTCCACAAGAAGATACCTCCCACATCTACAAAACTATTGCTGTACTTAAAGGTCTTCAGAATGAAGTTAAAACAACTTATTTCCTCCCGCCTTTAATTTTAATTTAAACTCCCTTCTTCTGTTATTTTCATTCTTCTGCTCTGTAACACCAAAGAATTATGTTCTTACACGCCTAGTTTCTACAACCTTTGGTTTTCAGACTGGTTTAGAATTAAAGTTAAATAAATCATCCTTTTTATAACTCTACATTTTTAATACATTGTATATTTATTGCTAGATTATAAGCCTCATTAAAATCTATAATGATAAATTAGTCAGTCTCTTGATTCTGTCACTACTGTTATTAATTGCTTTCATAACCATTACTACACACTTCACCAGTGATAAAAATTTTAAAGCTAGATAAAATCAGCTAAGCTAAAGCTCACTCTTAATATTGCACTCTTAAACCTTCTCAGAGTAAAAGTAATCAAGT
The DNA here is from genome assembly GCA_009806455.1 of Tetrax tetrax. Classification (NCBI taxonomy): domain Eukaryota; kingdom Metazoa; phylum Chordata; class Aves; order Otidiformes; family Otididae; genus Tetrax; species Tetrax tetrax. Next base: position 663,016 of record WHYT01017465.1, on the reverse strand, counting down.
ATTCACACATCCTACATTTAAGTTAAACCTGATAAATTACTTAAACAGCAAACGGAGCCTCACCAGATCCAGCACCACCACTATAATGCATGGAAAAATGTGCACGTTAAGGCAGGTATCCAAAAAATAGTTCTCACATTAAAACTGTTCATTGTATGTGCTTGTTTAAATTTCCATGGGATATCTTATTGCTGGTATTTTCCAGTCTTACAGGTTCTTTTTTCAACCTAATATCTCATTTTACATGGATTTCCATTGTAATAGACACAGCATTTAGAAAAACTATTTGTCACATTTGCTTACAAACTCAAGAGGAGACACAGCTTGAAAACTCCATCAGGAGAGGAACAAGTTCATCCAGTGAAAGAGCGCTGAAGTTTACTGACAACTGAGCAAAAACCTTTTTCTGCCAGCTCTCAGGCAACATCCTTTCCATGGGTGAGACAGAGAAGGTCACTTTCTGTATTCTGTAATGTCAACCTGGCATCCTGCACCATGTTGCAGAGTAAATACTGAACAAAATGGAAAAATTCATGCAAACTGATAGAGTGTTCTTCCATCATTACACCCACCAGTTGCATTCTTGCAACTTTAAGACTTCATAATGTTCTTTATAATATGCCCAAGTCAGTATATTTCACTTTAAGAGACTGCAAAAGTAAGCAAAAAAATACTTTTCTTTGGTATTGGTTGTGGTCTCTATTACCTGAAACCACCATGGAAGTTCTTCAGGATAATCCGTTACGAACTGAGAAATTTGGGTATGCAAAGTCATCTGGTTTCGTAGGCTTGGAATGTCCCTGTTTTCCTTACAAATACAAAAGACACAGGTACATTACAGTACTACCTTTCTAAAACCACTGTAATCTAAAAATTTGACATTTTATCAGCAAGCCATTTCTCTCCACCCTTCTGTTTTCCCTAAACTACCAAAAAAAAAAAAAAGTTATAGTGAAATGAATTTACTGCCAGTTTTCTTTGCATCTTTACCTTTTAAAGCTTCCTTGCCAAAATATCCTGCAAACTACTTTTTTTTTTTTAATAATAAAACATATTTTAAAGTTAGAAGACAGGCAGTTCAACTGTGTCCTAAATTCTTGATTGAATACCACAACACAATTTGTTTTAATGCAATTCAGAAAACAGGTTTTCTGCAATCTGTAGTGTTGAAGTCAAGCAGCCATTAAGAACAAACACTGCTCTCGCCCCTCGCTGCAACAATACACACACCTGTCTGCCTGGAACGCTTTCAAAATTTCATTCTTTGTGATTATGTGCAAGGCACAAAAGACAGTCTTCTCCGACTGATTTTAATTCTTTTATCCGTTATTGAACCGCAGAGATTATTGTGAAAAAATTGTACATGGTGCAGAAAATATAAAAACTGGAGAACATACATTAATTTTTTCATAATTTACTTTTCAGCACGAAAGAGTTATTGTAGTAGAAGATATTTTCAAACACAGAGCACAAAATAAGAAACCTAAGCAAGAAACCAGGGAATCCACCTGGTAAAAAAGCAAGTAAATATGCAGAGAGTAAAGACAACTGCAACGTTACCACCATTACTCAAGAAGCATTAACAATTATGTGGCAGGTAAACCCCATTCAAGTACAGACTTGATAATTAGTTCTTTGCCAAGTGCAATCTTTACATACAGGCCTACTATGCCCGGTAAGATCCTTAAAAAATAAGCATTAAAACTGAGGGCAAAGCTAAAAGAGATTTGGAGCACATCACACAGCGGTGGCTGGGCCTACAGCCGCAGACCACGCACTGAAAGGGAGGCAACTGAAGGTGGAGCAGCTTTAGATCCAGTTTCTGCACCTTTGCCAATACCAAGGCAGTCACTTCGTCATCTCTCAGGACAAACTGACCTGACAGCTTAACGTGTGCAAGATCACCCAGGCTCAGGGGCCCTCCCTGCTTCCAGGGCACTCGACATCACATCAGCAGTGGTCATTCCTCCTCTTCATGAGGATTTACAGTGACACAACACTGTTGCTTTCATCAAACAGGTAGTTATCTGCTTAATTTTAAGCATCCACGAATGCCAGCTTGGCATTTGAGTGCCTGCATAATTGTTTCTCTTGAGTGGGGCTTTGACATGTCTCATGAAGAATTTCTTAATGAAGCTCCAAAACCAACACTCTTATACGGTTTGCATTTTTACCCAAAGCAAAGAAAATACTGAACAGCTCTTAGCTGAAAATTTACATTTTTAGCAAAAATTAACATTTCCCTCCCAGAAACAGTTACCAATGAACAGTTCTGCTCATAACCCTTTGTTTATGTTTCATTGTGTAGGGCTGCATTAAATACCACACATTTTATTCTTCAGACCATAAATAAATCAATCCACACCAAAACTAGAAACGTGTTAAAGAATAGCAAATCTGGCAGCATTTTGATCTGAATCAAGCCCAGAAGTATTGAAATATCTTCCAGTAGTCTGATTCATCATCCAACTTAGGTGGTGGAATTAAGTACAAAGTTTTCACTGAAAATAGTTATTGCTGAAATAATTTATTGAGCATCTGAAGAAAATCATGCTAGACTGGTCATTATCTGGGAAACATCTGGATGGGAAATGATCACATACAAGAACTTATGTCTGCCTCAGCAGTGATAAAGACAGAAAGTTGGAAATCATTACTTTGGAGCTGCTATTCTACCTATGCCCTTGATTCCTGGCCCTGATTTTGAAGTAAGTAAAAAATGATACTGATTTGCTACCCCACCCAGAAACCTCCAACTCCTCCTCCTCAAAATGAAACCTAAAATCAAAAAACCAATGCCCACCAACAAAAAAGTGCCCCACCTCCTTAACTTCTCCACATTAAGGTAGGAATTACATACTTAAAAGAGGACATCTTTAAGACCACAGTAATTACCACTCAAATGTAGTCTCGTTTACTGAGGTATTTTCCTTTTAAAGAAGAAAATAACACCAGACTCCACAATGAAAATAAACACTATCACATTTTTAAAGAAATACAGTTTTTTCCAGTACAGCTTCTAACATCTGATAGCAGGTGTAAAATCCAGATGGAGAAGTAAAATCAAGTAACAGAGATGCTAGGCAGAGCGCTTGCACAGGGGTACGTGACATTTAAGTTCTTTTGCAGATATAAGTGGGACTTAAGTGATGAACAGGTATGGCTCTGGCCATCTGGATCAGCAATGAACTTCACCCAGAGTGAAAAGAAAAACCACAAAGAAAATATCTGAATTGGTTCTGATGTTTCATTCCTGTCAGGTGGAAGTTAACTAATTGGAGACTTCTGGGCAAAAGCTCATTCATCTCCAGAGCTACGGATCCAGGAAGCAGAGTTATCCATGTTTGAGACAGACAGAGAAAGCTCACCATATAAAGGTTTCAAGATGACAAGAGACAATGGAACACAAAAATAAATTGAGAAATATCTAAAACATAGAATCACTGCAACCAGAACAATAAGTATATTTATTCCTGGATATATTTTCCTGCACAGTTTGCTTAAAATCATTATAAAAATTACTGATGTTAAGTTTTCATTGTATCTAGTTTTTCATTTAATAAAAAACTCCCTACATTAAGCAGTACAAAAGGAAATATTTTAGCCCTCTGGCAATGGGTAAATATAAACTACTATAGGCAGATGAAGTTTCATCTGTGGTAAGCACAACTGTTTATAGCTTAATGTCAGATACCATCAGCAAGAAACCAAGCACAACTAACAAGGGAGAGGATGTACTACCACCCTCCTCTTATTTTTGTTTACTCATCACATATGTGAAACAGAAGCAATTGCTAAAATAATTAATATTGGAAAAAGGTTAGGAAGAGACCTATTATAATAGTAGGTAATATTTTATTATAATATTTAATTCAATATTTCAAATTGAATTATTCCATAAAAAGGATATCTCATTGATCAGTGATACACTGGTGAATTTATATTCAAAGCAAAAAAAAATTTGTTTAGAAGATCAAGTGTCACATCTTTATTACCTGAACGATGTTCTTTTTACAGCTCCATAAAGGTAACCAACCTATGCAACTCCTTCACATGCGTGTGGCAAGCCAAGACAATCAACATAAACCCATTCAGAATGCATCCCTAAGAACGCCTCCCTGCTAATATTAATTAGTCTTTTAAGAAAAATAACTTCATTCACTTTTTTTTTTTCTGTATTTCTTCTTTGTTCTGTGATGTTTTTCCTAATATCACATCATCTGCAGACATTTTTCAAAAATATTGGAGAAAGGCAGTTTAGAAAATGTTCCAGATAAGATGGGAAAAAAAAAAAAAAGTCCAACTGTGCTTTTCATATCTTGGTAATTTTTACAGTCTTTCATCTTGTTGATTCCTTCCTTTCAACAGCATTGTATTAAAAGTCTTCAATTCTGATTGTTTGGTGGAAGTAAGATAAAGCAAATTTTACAGATTCAGCTCCGAAGACTCACTGCATATTAGCAGACGTTAAAAGAAAAAAAACTTGAGGTTTAAATTGTTACTGCTACACATTGAAGAGAAGCCACAAGAGACATAAGCTTGCCGCAACTTCACTGGGTAAACCACGCAAGCTTCTACTTGCTTAGCATCATGAAAGAAGATGAAAGTAAAAAATGGGACAAAAGCCTTTTATCCCAAGACGAGTCTTTGATTCATGAACTTAGAAGAAAATATTAATGATTTAGATCACACTGTAAAGTAGTTGTCAAAATACACATTGTATGTTTGATTTTAACCAGGAGCTGGTTAGCTGAACCACTACCCATGACCATGCACTGTACCAACATACTTCTTATCTCAGTCTCTCTTTGCCCCTTAGTCTTCTCTATGGATTTATAAAGAGTTGCTTGTTATTATACACAGCTACAACACGCTCTGTATGAGGACACTGGACGAGCTGTTAGCTCTATTAAATTAATAGCAGATTTCCGAGTGTGATTTCCAATTAATTTAATGTTCATCATTCCATGAGAAGCCAAAATTACAGAGAGCCATATGGTGCTTCATAAATAACAATTAGAAGTTATTTTCTAATCTTTAGGCACTAAAAAAACCCACAAAATACATACGGTTGCAATGACACGAAGGAAATTAAGCTTTGGAACGCCTGCAGATGTCCAGGAAGCTCCAAACCCTTCCACAGCCTTTTCCTCATTCACACATTCCGGTCCCTGCTAGCCACTGGATGTTACAATTAAACACAGTGTATGCCTCAATGATCATAACTAAGATCTTCTGAAACTCAAACTTCTTAACGACAGCTTGTATGAAGATCTGTGTAGCATGATCTGTGTCGTGATTCTAATGCTCTTCACCTTTACCTGCTGCATGGATTTGTTACCAGTTTTGTCCCTATCCAGGCGCAAGTATCGCCAGAGCTCTGCCGGTCAGAGAAATCACATCTGTGTGTCAGAGACCAGATGGGGATCTTAGAATCATAGAATCTTGGAGTCTGTAAACTTACTGTGGGACCTTGTCATTTTTCAGCAAGGAAGAATTCACTCTGTCCAACACAGGCACGCAACTGCAATTGAGAAATTCTACTCCAAGTAAACAAAACTTAAGCTGTTGCTCTAAATGATCCCCTAACAGACACCTTCTTCCTTCCAGCCCTTTATTATACCTTGTGTATGTGCTGATTGTAGAGTAATTAGATGTGGGAGTCGCTTAAGTTAGACAAAATTTATGCCTCTTACTGTAAAATGGAAATAACAGGGCTACCTGCCTCATTGGACTATTTTGGAATAAAACATACGTAAGGGCAGAGGCTTCCTTAGAAGCACCTTGTGTAATTGGTTTTAACTACTGCCCTCTACTAGAAGTCAAACTGATGGGCAGAGATATTTTATTGTCTGGGGTGAGAATCCAGATGTGCAGAGCACGCACTGGTCTTGGATACCTGGAAAGGGATCTTCACCTCTAGTACAGCCAGATGTCAACAAGTTCACTCATAATATAAATTACTCTTATCATCTGTGAATCTCCTGGGGGTAATATTAACAAGAGATTTGCCAAACAAAAAGCATTAGGAAGAAAATATATTATAAACTTAGGCACTACTTTGAAGTCAAAATATATCTATATTTAAATATGCAGAATTATTGCATTCAAAAATACTGTATTCTGTGATCTCTGTCAATTCTCAAGAGTGTGATCTTGTCAAATTCATCTTTTGTGGGAAGACATTTTGAGGCTATACTGAAGATAAGCCAAAGACAAGAAAATCTGCCATCCTTTCAAATTCATATTCACAAGAGTATTTTTCCCCCCCTAACATCTATGATTCCTCATAAGAAAAGAGCTCCAACCCTTCAGCAAGATACACTGTCTCAAAGACAGTAATAACCATTTGTCCATTTTCCCTTTCCGAATTGCTTTTAAAAGTTCTCAGGGTATTTAAACTAAGATGACACATTTTGCTAGAGAAAATAGATGAAGTCTGAAAGACGACAACAATTTTCTAAGTAACCCCCATTAAGTACACATTTTCAGCAATTAACAGGGATAGATTTAAGTATTTCCTGAAGATCTTTTCATAAGAGCCCTGTAACTAATTAGCTGATTAAGGCTATACAAAGAAACAACTGTGTTTCATATTTCAAGTTTTACCTATCCAATAAAACCACAGCAAAGCGTGCACCCTACAAGGTCATTTTAAGACTTGAATTTGTGACCTGATTCACCCTGGATCCACACCTTTGCACTTTTCTCATCAGAGTGGTACTGGAACGAGTTATCTGGCTGGGTACAGAGGGAAGAGTTCAAATCCTGGGCTGTCTGCTTGCCATGCCAAGCCAGAATCAGTAACACCTTTCTGGCTGTTAATATAGTCCCAAGCACAAAAGAGTAAGACAATCCCAGTGGTTGACTTTCAAAAATTTCACAATAAAAATAAGAAATGGTTATACCTTTAAAAACCCAAATGTTAACTAAAAGGAGGATAAAGGTTAGTCTTTGTGTATTAGTGCCATTATAAACCTCATCAGTGCTTTAACTCCCAACAAATACTGAAAAACAGCACTTTACCTGCTAAGTTACTGAAAAAATAGCGCTAATAAAATTGTATGTCTTGTGTAGAGTCATTGATCCCAAAGTAATATTTCTAACAGCAACCATTGATTTAATTTAAGCATATAAAAGTAATTATCAACCATACTCATAGTTTTCCAATTTTCTCCCCCAAGAAACATTATCTCTAGCATGTGTCCCAAACAAACCTATACGAATCTAAATCATTTCTTATTTTCTTTTTCAGCACTTTCTTTTTTAACACCTTTTTTTTTTTTTCTTCTTTACACATACAAGTTCCTATTGCTTCAGAAGGGAAGTCTGTTTTTCAAATTTGTCATAAACGTAGCTGTTGTGATAACAACAGATTTTTCTTCAAAGTAAATCGGATGCAGAGCCTCTGGACTAGAGTTTTAAAGCTAAAGTTATTGGATACATGAGAAATTAAATCAGATAACGTACACAATAATTTTCCTTTATTACCACTGATTGGAAACTGAGCATCTACAATAATGGTTTGACTAACACCAAACTGCTTTTCTGACATTACCTCTGCTGACTTTTGCAGAACCAAATCTGCATTTACTAAAGGAATTTTTTGGGAGCAACAACAAAATCGAGGTTAGGTCATACTCACTTGTAGCCTGCAGCGAAGTTGAACTATCAACAATTTCCTGGGTTTTCAGCATAGGGAACATAATTAGACGGCAAATAGATGTAAACAAAACCCTTGTATGTCACAGAACAATGACCTGTGTACAATGAAATGCTCTACCCTTCAGGACAGGCTGTATGGTATCCCAAAAGGCCAAACCAGAGGACAGAACAAAGCACACAGGTCCACCACCCCTAGGTTACAAGCACTGTCAAGGTGCAGAGGGACAAGGGACCTGGCAGCAAGAGAAGATCAGTGATGAACCAGAACCATCTTGTGAAAGAAAGTAATTTCCCCCAGGAGTGGGTTGTTTCATAGCTCTGTACAGTGCAGCTCTAGAGAAAAGCTTCAGCCAGAAGTGCAGAAAAGGTGTTGATAGAGAAACAAGACATCTGAGGCTCTGACCTTGGCTACCCATATTAGTCATGTGTGCTCCATGCAATAAGCTTTTCATAAAGCTCCCAATTGTTCTAGTCTAATGAAAGAAGAAACTAGACAATAAATAGAATTGAAAATTAGGAGTGGATTACTTTCAGCAGAGAACCGCAGAGAACTCCTGCTCTCCTGTCTAAGAAGTGAAGTGACAAAGTACCACAATGCCACTTCCATGACTGAGCGGGTACAGTTAGCAGTTTTCTGTCGACGTTTCCCAGGAACTATCCTGTTACACAATCAATTTAGCAAATAGATGGGGGGAAAAAAAACCCAACAAACTCCAAAAAATCTTACAAATGAGCACAGTTAGAAAATCAGACACATTTCATTACAACTATCATCGTATTTCTACATTGCTTCTTATCACTCACCTAATTCAGAACAATACTTGTCATGAGATATTAAGACTGAACTCCGTAATAAACAAGCTGCAAGTAGTTTGAAGTGGCTCAAAACCTACATAGATCAAACGCATAGTCAGATTTTTATTGCTTATGTAATATTGACATCAGCCTTGCAAAGCTATTACATAGGTACCCAAATTTAAGGTCTAAAATCAGTGGATTTGCTTTCAAAGCTTTCACTGGACACATCTGATTTGAAGGAGGAGGTCTTGGAGCTCCTTAGAGCCTGAAGAAGTCAAAAATCACGGGCTTAAACTTTAAAAATCACTAGTCATTTGTGATAACCATTTGGAAGCATTTTCTACAAGTTCTGGTTTTCAAATGCTACCGTGCAGAGTATCCTTCCTTGAAAACACCAGACTCTCCAAAATATCCCAGAGCTGCCAGTTACAATTGCTGTTTTTGAAACTCCAGGCCATCTGTACTTGAAATGAGCATTCTGTAGACAGTTATTTGCATCTCTACCATGCCAAGAGACGCCGAAGTACAGAGTCCCAAATGTAAAGGCATTCTGCCTGCATGGGTAAAGACCCAAACACACAGATACAAAACATACATACTAAAATATTTTCCTGCAAAGATACATAAGTCAGAAGCAGCCTGTTTATTTTTTCTACTTACAGCATCCATTGAATCAACATTCAGTATGCTTACAGAAGCGATGCCTACACAATAATTCTCTCCAAAAAGCAGAAACACCTTAAAGTCAAACACTTTTCTAATTATCTTCAACTTTTTACATTCATGCAGAAGATAATGAATACACTTTGCAAAAGGTCTTCCAAGTTGTTTTTCAGTTTGGGGTGTTATTTTGTTTGTGTGTTTTAAAGAAAGTTTTCACACTCCTCCCTTCTGTTTTTCCTGCTGACACTTCAATCTCCTCCTCTTGTAAATATGAGTCCATGAGAATAAATCACGTTTTACTTATTAAAGGTAAAATAGGATTCAATACAAAGCAGAAGAGACAATCTCCATAAAGTTTCCCTCCACAGTGACCAAAATTAGTTTTTCTATGAAATTCAAATATGCATCCTGCAAGGAATTTAAGTAAGAATAAAAGTACTCTAACTGTACACGGGACTGAATATTTTTTCTCTTGCATTACATAACATACTTTAAAAAAATGATAGCTTTGGGTAGTTCTAGAGAAGTAAAATCAATGACAATTCGTTAAAACATAAGTATTGTGCAATGAGGAACGTGACATATCTGAGAACTGTTGCCTATATTAGCACCAAACAACATATAAAGTAGTATCTTTTTACTTCTAGATTCAGATCACTTTTAGTCCCAATATTGTTGATTCAAAGGAAAAAACAACAACAACAAAAAAACCCCTTGATTCTTCTGTAAAAGTATTCTGCTTGGAAAAGTGCCAGTATGAAGCACACCAGGGAACAGGGGTGCAAGCAGTCCATATCACCTTGCCCTTTGTTTAGATTGTCAGTTTTTCCTTTTGATCTTTCTTTGCAGCTGAAGAACGAAAAATTGATTTTTCCCAGTTGAATTAAAGTAGAAAAAGGACAATGTTTTATTTAAGATCCTTCACTCCTGCACATAAGCCTATTCCTTTCTTTATACACAAAAGAAACTCTCTTTTTGTTCTTGTAAAAAAATATTTTCAAGAGGAGGAAGCTCTCAGTGTACTGACTGTGGTTTCATAACAAAAAAGGAGGGGATGTGTTTAAAAATCCCAAATACTGGCCTCTTGCAGAGTTGCTCACACACCTCATGAACCTTCCAGAGATACAGAAACTGAGTTTCATGGAAGCAGCAGTCATACTGTTAGGTGTTTGTGTAAACCTATGCTACTAGCAAAGTTACACTCAACTTTTATAGGCAAAGAGAAAGCACAGCTTACATACTTAGATACATATAAAACCAAGAATATATTGTAAGTATAAACGTGATCTTAACAATCTAATAAAAAATATTCTAGATTTACCTGTTACAGAATAACAAAGAATACCTACATGTGAAAAAGTTTCAATAATAACACAGTTAAAATTGTCATACAATTATTTCCTAATTCCTACTCCTTTTCTTGGTGTTATGCTCATCCTTCCAGCACTCTTTTGGGCCCCAAGGTTGACAGTTTCATTCTGGTCTAGGGCTGTCAGAGGAAGTCGCCATCACCCGGCGTCCTTTTTGGAAGGAATATCATGCTAATTTTGATGGTTTCTTCTTCCTCACTCTAGGATCTATGCACTTTTAAAATTTGCTCTTTTTTACACTGGTCCACGGTCATCTGAAGTTACTATATAAACTGCCTTTTACAGATGCTAGATACCAGTCCTTTGATCTCCTTGTTAACGCTAGAACTGTAATATCCTGCTCATGGTCTGCATTCCTTTAACTGACCATCGGTGAGTTATTCATAGCTGTCTCATCTCCACCACCAAGGCTGTGCTCTGTCTCTCATCACCCCATACCTGTACTCCGCTACAACACATCCTATGTCTCCACTTCTGAAAGCCTCTTATTATACCAGGTCTGTATTCTCTACACTGCATCATTACATTAGTCATAAAACCACAGTGGCATCCTACAAAGATAAACAAAAGCAAACAAAGTTAGGCACAGATATCTGGTTGAGCTTACATACTGCTGAGCTGCTCTTGACCCTTACAGGAAAGCTGAGGACACATACCCTCACAAACGCTCACTTAGAAGCACAAGAACCTCCTGCCCATTGTAGGCTTTCCAGTGCTTCCCTTGGCTGCTTCAGTTCTGATCTCTCTTCTCCTGTGAACTTGGAAAGGCTTACACTGCTTTGCCCAAGCATTCCATTTGAATCAATTCAGAATTTGATTTGTCGCACAGGATTTTGTTCAGAACAGTTTGCTGGATAGCATATCAAATTCTGTGTAATTATGACCAAACAGTCTGTAGTGAGGCCAACCACTGAGAAGTTTAAATCCAAGGACTACAAACTATGATTCTCCTTGAGATATACGATTGCCTTCTTAGAACTTGCACAGAGGAGGATACAGAAGACAACTAAATGCTGGGATCCCTCAGCACAGCATTTACATCTCAAGCTCCAATCACTACCTTAGCAGTAAAGATACAACTATACACATTACAGTTAGACTTCATGTCTTTCAGGTTTTGTAATACTAAATGAGGCTAGAAAAATGAATGTAGAAACAACAGAGAGGCATTTGCTTTTGGTCTGGCAGTCAGCATTTACAGGGAAAGATGCATCTCGATATGATGTTGAAATCAGCAAAGCTGTTTCATGTAGGCTTACTGCAGGATGAGCTCTGTAGGGACTGTGCAGGGTAGGTATTATGCTTGGAACTTGATTTCTATATATTTTAATGAAATTGCACAGACTAAACATCACAATGAGTGAGCACTCATATCAAACTGTGGAGTTTGTAGCTTTCTCAATTACTCGCATATAAAGGGAACTTTTTCTGGGGAAAAATGTAAAATTGGAATAAGCAGCAACCGTCTTTGCAAAGAAGGAGACCGTGCAGCTGATTTAAGCACTTTCAATCTGTACTGAACCTATAAAGGGACTGACAAGGCAGGTGAGCAAGCACATCTCAAACGTTCATACTCTTTATACACAGTGTTGTTCAGCAACTTCTCAACCTCAGATGAACAAGACTGTGAATCAAATCTGTGTTGAATTTGTCAGCAACAGATGATCCTACCTGTACACCAGATTTATTAAACAGGGTCCAGCTGAGAGTTTGTAGGTTCAGCTAGTCTGCTATTTAAATGACAAATATGTGACAAATGACAAAATCATCATCCCAATGGCCTCCCTACAAATCCTCACAAACAGATGCTCTCTGTGACATCCCGATCACTTTTAAGAACTGGTTAATATTCTGTCAACTTAAGGTCAGCAAGTTGCTTTACCACACCAGAAAACCCACTTCTCAGTTCCTGCACAGCGTCACTTAACGGTGTCTGCCTGGTTTAGAAATCAGAAGAGGTAACTGCTGAAAGGAATGCTTTTCTCTACTTTGCAGAAAACAGTTCCACATTTTACTGAGGTAGAACAGGGCAATTTTTCTTTAAAAGGTAGAATTTTTGTGTGATGTTTTGTTCACACTTCTGCCATCTCTTCCACTCCAATCTATGCACTTTGAGGTCAAGTTCAGAACTCAGTATAAATTACATCTGTGTAAATAACGGTCACAGTTAACTCCCAGGAAGTCTTTTGCGGTATAATTTACCTAATAAGATGCAAAACAAGAGGGATCTACATAGCTAAGACAATTCATAGAGAGACAAGAGAAAATACAATTAACACTGCCCTCCTTGCTGTTCACTGCACTAATTGCATTCCTTCCTGCACAACTGACAAGTCTCACATCAAAAAGCTAAATTCAGTGATATGCAACTCCTGTTAAATTACCTTGGAACTTCAGCCCTTAAAAATATCTTTCTAGGATCTGACTGGTTTATTTCCTTTCTTCATCAGCCTAGAGCGCTCTGAAGGAGTGCTTACCACAGTCTATGGAAGTTCATACATATCACTATTTACAGGATACTAAATGTCAAAAACTCAAAAACTGAAAAACAGCCGTAAATCGGAACCCGTAACATTAAAATTGTGAAAACAGACATAAAGCTGAATAAAATCAAAAGACACAGGAGTCTCATTTTGGAAACCAACAACATGAAATATTAAAATATATAATATTTTTTCATCTCAAAACTGTAAAATAACTTTTCAGTACAATAGCATCCTTAAGCATCTAACTCAGCTTGTTATGGATCCAAGAAACAGCCAAGTAAATACTACCTGCATATGCATGTCAAATAGCTATGTCACTCAAAAGATAAAAATAAGCAAGTTATTTTTAGCACACGTTAATCACCATATTTAAATGGCAGATTACTCTGTGGTATGAGACATAGGCCTGTATTTACAGGGGGAAACACTTCATAAGAACAGTTTTTTCTAAGTCACTCTCATTCCACTTTTATCCCAACATATCCAAAACAAAAGCTGTATTATACGGAAGGTAAGATGTGGAAAGGCCAGTACGAAAAAGAAAATCAACCATGCTGAACATCTAATGAGCTAAACCGAAAACCCATTTACAAGACTTATCTGCGGTAACAAGAACAAGAGGAGGTGTTGGACATGCAGACAGAGTATCAGGATTATTATGACAATAATCTTCAGTGGAGCACAATACTTATACAAAATGAGAGTAGGAAAGCTACTACTAAAATACACGGATAAATAACTGGAGGAACAGAGGGATAAAGGCAGGGAGTAGAAGTAAGGGTAGTGCAGTAATGGCGAATCTTCCCAGTGACTTTATATTGCTAACTGTTTATACAGTAAACTTTTCATGGCTGCCTTTCTTTCCTCTTTCAGCAAAAATCCTGGGGCTGCTCTTAAGCATTTAGAACAATAAATATATTTAAGATTTATAGCCTGAAGTTTGGTCTTATTTATCTTACTCAGGTGAGCAGTCCAACTAAGCCCAGGGGAGGCGCAAGAAAAATGTTCTCCTTCACAATGACGCACGAAACAATAGCTGACTTTAACTGTAGGATGAGGTAGAGTATACCACAAACAGGTAAAACCATCAACTTCAGATTTTTCTTACCAAAACAAAATTAACTCCAAATAAGAGCATAGCTAACTTCCGGAACCAACCTGAACATGGTTCTCAATAAATGTTTTTTGTGATGATATTCTCAAGGGTTAAAGCCTCATTTAAAATACACTGTGACGCAGGAAGTCAGGTAATATCTCCCAACTGAATCCAGCAGGGTTACAAAGACACCTTTCGTAGTCATGTGTTGAAATATTTCACTTTTCTTAAACTGCAAATATTTGAAGAAATGTAGATAAACATATTTCAAATTCACAGCACTTTCTCAAATATGAAATAGCAGATTAATGAAATGTCAGAATATCCTCAGCTTCAAAAACTGCTCTACCATTTTAGGTAGAGATTATCTACCAAAAAAAAAAAAAATTAAAAAAAAAAAAATCACAGCCTTTTACAGTCATACTTCTCAACTGATGATGTGTTCAGAATATCAGCACGAAAGGTCTCTCCACACACCTAGGAAAGAAGAGGCAGTAACCAGAGCTAATGTCATGTTTGTCCCCTTTGCAGATGAAATTGCAGCCTCAAATAAAATCAGGTTCCTGCATAAAGATGTCCATAGTATGGAGAAGCGAACAGATTACATATTTCTTCAACAAAATTGCTACCAAACTACTGACCATATAAAAGAGTTTTGCTTGTAGGACCTAAGGGACTTTACAACAAGTGGCCAATCATAAACTGTCCTTGACTCTAGACCAGCATCACTCTGCTCTTAGATTTTCTACTAATTCCATTCAACATGATTTTGTTACTAGTACTCCCACTAAAAAGTTTAAAACAAAACCTTCACTTTACAGACATGTGTCAGTTACTTTTTTTGACACCCTTATACATGAGATTACATACTGACAGACTGATCACGTAGAAGGTGCAGCACTACACAGTACAGACCCATCAATCTCAGAAGCTTTGTCATCATCTCATTTCAAGTTTCTAATAAACACTATTTCAAAATTAAGATGTAAAACATGGTTCCTGTTGAGTGTTTATACCATGCAAAGAAAATAAGTGTTTCTTCTGATGACAGTCACCCCAAAGATCGCACCACCCATACAGCCATAGCAATGAGGCTCAGGGAGAAAAAAACTAGACTGCCAGCTGAAGACCTGATACTCTCCATCACAAGTTCAACCTGTAACATTTGTAGTATTTGTTGCAAAAAAAAAAAAATTATGCTAAGCTATAGTAACTATCAACACATAGATTTCTTTTAAATAAATACTTCAGGCTTCCCAGGAAGTGGGAGAAGAATTCTCAAGGAAGTGATGCATGATTTCTGGACAATAACCATTATTTTATACCTTGTGTCATAGTTTGTTAAAAAACAGACGACAACTAAATGATTGTTAAAGGAAGCCGCAATTTCTTTCAACAGTGCTGTAGCTTATATCAAATTAAAACTTTGGATTCACTTCTGCCCTGAAATACATTCAGTCAGTGATGGCAGAATCCTAAAAAACCAGCACAACTCATTTATTTTCTATCAGGAACAGACATTCCCAAAAGGAAACACATTGTGGTATTCAGACAAAAATAGCAACTACAATACAGGTGATTAGAAAAAAAATTACTATTTAGTGTCACAGGTGGATTTTTATGACAGTTTGACAAATTAAAAACAAAAGAAATGCTTTATCACATATACATTCCAACACAAGCCGGAGTAACAAACAAGGAAAAACAAAAAACAAAAAAGAAATTCGGCTTCAGTAACCGGCCTCCAAATATTTAGAAGCAGATGGGCATCCAGAGAGTGTAGAAGGTGTGATTTCTCTACTTACACAGCTGCTAGTACTGCAGAGAAAACAATGTTGTTTAGTGTTTCATACCTTATACACAAAGCGTGTCTAATGCTTCTGATTTTATGCATAAAATATTGAAAGTTTCATGCAGCTGCTTCTCAATTACACATCTGGTTATTGTTTTGCAGCTGCAAAACTGCCTTGAAGAACTATAAAATATGGTGTGACAAGCCTGGAATAAATACCAGCAGTCATCTTGTACCTTCCTTGCGAAATGTTGCATTTTTTATCACCTGTTAAAATTCCTGAATCAAGAGCTATGGTTTCTGTCACCTCCTTCTTTTATAAACAAAAATCCACTAGTATATTTAACACCACTGAAATTTGTAAATGACTGCTTCCTATGGCACATATTAAATATAAAATTCAGTACCCTGATTCTAGAGAATTTTTTACTTTGTGTTGTTACTTCCAAGTAGCTATTTTGGTAATTTGATCAGAAATCCAACACAGCAAACGGTAAGTCAGCACAGCATTAGTGTCAAACATCTGAAATGAGATTTTGATTTGTTAGCCCCCTAGCCTTTACTCATATTACTATAAATCTATTGAATATGAAGACATTTGGTGACAAAGAATGGTTATAAAATACCCAACTATTGTAAGCAAGCTCAAGCTTGCATTTAGTGACTCACACTCAATATGTAATTTTCTAACAAAGGCAACAGATAAGAAAAACAAAACAGGTTTGATTTTCATAACAATGCATTTGAAAATAACTATTTCTGTAATTCCTCATGAGATTGAGGGTCCTTCAAATAATTTCAATATCTAAAATTTTTTTAAAGTAACAATTTGTAATTTAACTTGAAACAGCACAATACTCAGTGGTGAGATCTGACAAAATCTTTTATTAATTTTGTTTCGAGAGAACAAAACTCAAAATCACAGTTAGGGAAGTCAGAAGTTTTTGTCTGTTTTTCTGGCACGCAGGATACAATATACGTGGCCGTTACCAACAAACGTGTGTGGTGTTAGATGTTGCCCATTTTTCACACAGGTGCCAAGGGCTTATGTGGAAAAACATTCCTAAACTGGAGGAGGATTGAGGCACGCAGTAAAGCTAAGCTGGAGACCGCTCGCAGGGTTTACAAAAGATAATGCACTGCTTAAACACTGCTGTGCTTCCAGATCTGCCACTTCTGGCAGCCTCTGTGAAACAGAGTTTCTTAGCACGAAACCCAGAGGAAGGAGGGGAGCAAAGAGGAGGGAGAACAAGCAGGAATTACAAGATTCAGAACTAACCAAAACATGTACACCAAGAGGAGAAAGCAGCAGTATGTTAGGGCTCATGGCCAGGGAGAAGGGTCTTGTTACACAGCAGTGCTAACAGTCGTTGTGTACGAAATCCTCAAATGGAAACCCTAAATCCACCTAATTATGCCTTGGTGGGGTTTAGCTTCCAAGACAGAATAAGTTAAAGCACCTAAAAGCAATCAGAGCAAATGTAGAATGTCCATAAAAAGAGCTGCTATCGAATAAGTACCCTACTCCAGCTTTGCACTATAGCTATATCACAGCAAATTCACCATCATTTTTTAACAAAATCCTTTGTAAAGAAGGTTTCAGTGAATTCAATCCTTTAAACACCTTTCCTAACTCCTCTGATTTTCCATGACTGACTTTTTTCATCCAGTAGATGAGGTAAATAAATGGGATCACTGACATATTGATTATTAAGCCTCCAACAAAAAATTATTTTAAATAACAGTAACACACAAGGTGTTCCCTTCATAACTTTTACTCTAGTTCATTGTTTTCATCATTTTCACACAAGTGAGACTTTAAAAATTGTTGACACAACAATTAAATTATGAAAATTTTCCAAAATCAAACCATTTCAAAGTGGACAAATATAGAAAAAAATATTATTCAAACTCTTGGCAGTTTCATTTTGCTCTGATGATATACAGAAACATTCATTTCTATGACTGTTTTGTCAAGTAAATTATGGTCTCAGCAAAGCACTTCAGCAAGCAGAAAGTATGCACACAGAGAGTGGCTTTCAGCAGTACACAACTGCTAAAGATTTGTTGTAAGCAACGGTAAGCTACGACCAACTGTTTAGCACAAAAAAAAAGGAAGAGGCTTTTCTCAATCAGAACTCACGTGGTGAAAGATGGCATTAGGATGAAACACGAAAATGGACAGAATGAGGAAAAGGCTCTAAGAAAGAATAGGTAACTGGACAAGGGATAGAAAGATTAAAATGGCAGATTTTGTGGAGTTTTGAAATGGATGCATTCATAAGGTGCCTATGAAGAGTGGGAGTAACAGAGTATTAACAGCTAATTCCTGTCACAGAGAAGTTGCAGGAAAATGTAGATTCCCTCTAGTCTTAGATGTCACCACTCAGACAAGGCAAAATCCATTAACTGAAAACCTGCTAAACGGAACAGAGAAATCCTCATGCTCAATAATGCTGAATGTGGTCCAAAGGCAGCTCATCCAGCGCTAGCTTTCTATTAAATTTAAAAGGTTGTTTTGCTAAATATTTACCCATTTGAGAATAGCATCATATTAGTCAATAACTTATAGCATTATTTTGCCTGAAAGGACAGTTTCAGAAAGTCATAATTTAAGTAAAAAGAAGTTTAATAAAAGCTATCAGAGAAAATAGGAGGACTTATGGGAGAGCTGTTCCTTAACAACGAGCAAGTTCGTTGCATGCAGCTTTATGGAACACTATTTCAGCAACGCGTAATTTTTCAACATACAAAGAGAAATATAATCCAAAGGGCTCTAAAAAATAACTAGTTATAACCACTAAGTACATAGGGGTTTTTGAGAAATAACTCATTACGCACAGGTGAAAAATTATTACTACACAGTGAACCATACGACAGAAAGAAATATGGAAATCACAGAAACGCTGAAGGAGGCAATTCCTCTCCTACCTATCCTGATGGAGAAAAGAAGAAAGGGAATTAAATCATGTACGAAAAGCACATGGTGACAGTAAAAAAAGGTCAGATAAGTAGTCAACAAACTCAAAGACTGAGAAGTAATTTAAGTTAGTTCAAGGTAACTTTAACAACAGAAGGCTGGTCTGTATGGGATAGTCATAGAAAAGCTCTTCCTAGTATAACAAAAAAGAACCAAAATTCACATTTCTAATATCCTTAGAAATGTCAGGTTCAAGGAACTTTGTCATTATTCCTAAAATAAAGGCTTAGATAAAATGGAGACAGCATTATCACCAACAATTTATTCATAATCTACACAAAAAAGGACATTACCAAGCTAAAGATCAATTTTTGATTCCTTCTAAACATACATTGTTTTCAAGTGGTTTTCCCAACTAGTACTGGAGAGATGAACTTTTAGAAAAGGAATCTGAAACAGCATCTAAAAATGTAGCCTTCCATCCAAATTAAACATAGCCAAGGGGAAAAACCCAGTAGGCTGAGATAGGAAGGAGACTAGTGATCATGTGGCTAAGAACTCTTTCAATACTCTAAAAAATGGTGAATAATAGGTGACAGGTAAATGACCTCATAGAAAGAGGCTTCAATAAACCTCTTCTGTTGCTTATAAAATACATGTTTACCTCTCCAGTCTGATATAAAAAGCATGCCTTTAGTTGAAAGCCGAATTTTACGAGTTCCCTCATGCATAAGGCAATAGAAATAGGATATGCAGAGACTATATTTTGTTATACTTTTTTTCTAAAGAAAAGTGAATAAAAGCCTTGCACTCAATTCAATTGCACTGCTCTGTGATGGAGTGTGAACACTGCACCTGACTGATTCCTAAATGTAATGAAACACTCGAAGTGGCAATGGACACCACTCTTGCTTTTGTTAAAAATCAGAAAAAAGAAGCACACACCAAGCTTAGAGCATCCATTTAGGACTGGCAGCATTTTCAAGCACCTCTGTAAGTTCTCTCCTGACTCAAAGAGCCAATTGACAGTAGATACTCACACCCTCCAGCATAATTATAATCCCTCTCAGCTTTGTGCACCTGCTAGTTTAAAATGATGGTTCCTTTAACAATTTCTCCATCAGGCAGAACATAAAGAACAGTGAGGGAGACTTAAGGGCCTCTGGTGGGGAAGGGTTGACAGAGAGAACAATGGACCCTGAAACAATGCACAGTGCATCCGACCAATATAAGCAATGAAAATGTGCATGATCTAACAGTCTATGTACACATACATAAGGATTTTTTTTCCTTGTATCAGTACTGTAGTATGACGAGAAGAAATAGCAAGAAGGGAAATGCCTTCTCTGGCTAAACAAGCCTTTAACCTACCACTGCATTAAGGGAGAAACAGATCAGAAGACCTCTGAGTTAATACAGGAACAGCCAGCTGATTGTGTTTCAGGGAAAAACTCAGCTCCCAAGTACTTCACTTTGTTCTGTTAAATAGCTGCACTAGAATTGTAAGCACTTGTTTACAGGTTGCGTTTCTTCAGATGGCAGATCAAGCAATGACATACTGCTGCAGCAAAACAGCACGTCTTTTTCTTTCTTCTCTTGCAAACTTAGAAATTTTAACATGAAACACAAAACTGCTCGTGACTGCATTTCTTGGTACTCTGTAAATATCACCTTCTCTACAAGAGTTACACTTGAAAATTGCTTAGCACCTAAAAGGCAGTGAATTCCTTGGGGCCTAGTTCTGTATTCGTTATTGTGTACAATTTCTTTTGAAGTCAATATTAGTGATGTCATTTTAATTTTCTTCACATCTGCCATTCTTATCTTAGAAGAAAAAAACCCAATCCTTTCATTCCATTAAAATTCCTTGTAGACTGCCTTTTGTGCTGTTAGTAAGTTTTGAAAATCTTTCTGAGAAAATTAATATTCAGTGTATTCAGTGTACATATTAATAAAAACAGTTGAGAGCAACAGAGGAAATGAGCAAACTATAACAAAACTGCTGATACTGGACAAAGGCAAACCCTTTCAAGAATATATGCATTAACACCTTCCTGGCAAGTGAAGACAGCAGCAAAAAATATCTAATCCCATCTCTTTCCACTGCATCAACAGGAAATCCCACAATAGCAAAACTGGCGACCACAGGCACTGCAGCAGTACAGACAGCTCTGTCAAGCCTGTAGTATTTTCTGAAACTGAGAAATTAACTTGTCAATACCACACCTTGTAAAGACTCCCATGTAAGGAATTTCTATTGCTTTATCTGTACCCCTTTATTACGCACACAGACCCACGTGAGTGATGTAATGCTGTAGGATTACAAAGGAAAATAATTGTTTCTCCTGTATTCATGATGACAGATCTACAGAAAGAACCTCCTTTCCACAAGAAAAATACTGAACCTTTGATTTTCAAGTTTTGATAACTTTATTCTATCTCAAAAATACATTGGCAAGCATCCTTTCTTGTTTGCACAAGCTAAAGGACAGCTGCAATGTGGCGTACAGTACCTAAAATACCAGCTTTCAGAGCAGGACTCAGCAGGGGTGACTGGCCTATCCTTTCACCATCTTTTTCTGCAGAACGCCTGTCTATCAAGAAGATCCCAAAGTTGCCTCCACTGGTCATTTTATTTTGGAATATCTTGTCTCTCCTGCAGGCTGAAGATTTTTTTTGCCCGTAAGTTTTTACTTTGTGTGGCTGCATATTCAAAAGATGGCAGCCCACATCAAATTGTGCGGATAAACCTGAGTGACAGAGATACTACTAGTCTGAAGGATCACAAAGAAGATAAATCTGATGAAATCTTGGAACAACAATAACCATAATAGCAAAACTGTTCTTGATGCTTACTTTTCAAAGTGCATGTTAGAAGTACAAGGACAGCATACTATCAGAACGATTACAAGGATTTTGTTAATTATTTAGTGGAACAATGGAGTGTGTTAATCATTTAAATATGAAATAGCTTCCAAGCTATAAACCACAATTCTTTAATGCCTAGTATCGTGGCATGCTTGAATGCAGTTATATAAAATCAAGAAAGGTACCACTGACTGATATTATTCTGAAGAGTTAACAAGCCAGCCTGGTTAAAATACATACAATTTACCTGATAAAGTTTGATTAGCAAGTAATTAATCTGGTTTTCTATTTTACTTTTAATTATTTAAATTTCAACAGGCTTTTTAATAGACCGATATGTCTGTGATTCGCAAAGCAAGCAAGCTACAGGGGTTGTTTTGAATAAATCTAGCATCATAAACCAGAAAAGGTTTACTGCCTTTAATGGAGTAATTTATTTCTCCAAATAGTTAATGGGATCGAGAATAGTAATAGTTACTTGACAGACCAATCCACTTACAAGTTCAATCACGACAAGGAGAGTTTAAGTGCTGTAAGGTCTGTGGAAAAACCTGCCACAGCTTCAGTTAGCATTTCTTGAGTTTCTCAGACATTCAGACACGAGGAAACTCTCCGATTCCATGAGCTTTGCTTTGTGTCAGCATTTTTCAGTTTGTGCTGCCAAATGACCGTAACAGTAGCATTTACTGGTTTTTCTTCAAATAAATTTTCAAATATACTGGTTGACATAAGAAGGTTTTGATGACTGAAAAATGTATGACCTTAATAAAGTTATAGAGCCATTATGCTAATCCTGTTCAGCTACTTGAGGTCTGATTAAATCTTTGATATGAGTAAGTTGTGTTAATTTACTTTCCAGTGTGCAAAACTGAAACGTATTTAACTAAGTGGCTTGTGCATTATGTAAAACATAAAACAAAAAACCTTCCTGTTACTACACAATTAGACTACAATAAAGTCTGTCCTCTGGCATTTTGATGTATTATATATTAACAAAAGCTAAATGAAAAGAGGAAAACTATGCAAACAGCTATTAACTTAAAGTAGAAAACTCCTTTCAAAGATACAATTGGGTACACACTTTAATGTATTTCCTTTTGAGAGGAAAAGTATCATATTATCATCTTATGTTCACTGCAGTAAGATAAGGATGCTAGAGGACCAAAATTATGGTCTTCTCTCCCAGCCACTGTCAAGTTCTTTTGTGTTGGTAGGTAACTCAACTTACCTTTTTTCCTCTCCATAAAAACGTACACATGAACAAACATACATTTATATAATTCTCTCCTACATATTTTATATCTTCATAGAATCATAGAACAGATGAGGCTGCAATGTCATCTGGAGATTTAGTTGAACCCATCTGCTCAAAGCAGGGTCAGCTGAAGTGGACTGCATGCTACTGGGTTCTGAATATCTTCAAAAAAGGGGAATCCAAAACCTCTTTCTTCCTTTGCTTTTTAATAGAGCAAATATTTATTTGAAAACAACTTTTTAAGTAAGTTCATTTACTTCAGTTCCTTAAGTTATATAAAGTATACAACAACAAATCCTTTTCCTCACAAACCATTCATGGAGTTCTTCTGAATTCTGAGTTTTTCAAAATGACATAATGTTAATTGAGCACTTCATGTTACATGCTGCATACAAAACATTTCAGAAATACAGTTCTAAAGAAATACTGCTGTTACAAACTGTTGTTCAGTTTAAAATTAAGCATATATTTATGGTCTGGATAATATATCAAACCTTTTCAATAAGCATCAATTTGAAGATTGTTTACAACTTAATAGAAAGCAATTTATTTTCCAGATTGCTATCTGGTGAAGCAGATTCCTCCCATTATCAGTCAACTTACTTAGTCTCTGAGCAGCCTCCAGGGCATCATTTGCAGAATCAGCTACAAAGAATCTCTGAACTGTAACCCCATGGTCTGCCATTAGTTTTTTGCTTTGGTACTCCTGCAGGTTCAGCCATCGTCTCGGGGTTAATTGAACAGCCTAGAAAAACGAGAGGAGAAAATAACATAATGTTCATTAAGAATAGTTCATGAGACAGCCAACTGAGCTCTTCTGCCTCACGGTTATCTCAAACCAGCAGTTAAACAACACTGTTTCATGGAAAAGGTAAAATACGTATTGATTTACCTAAGCGTCTTTTCTTAACATCTGTGCCTTCGAAGTAATCCAAAAGCCATAGGTATTGTTTAAAAGCTACAGAAGGGCCAGTGGGTGATCTGGGCTGGACAAAATGTCTTGCATTTAATATGAACGCAGGTTGACAATCTTGGCTTGAACTCTAAAGTCTGTTTATGTTTTAATGTCATCCTGTGCTATATAAATATTAACAGAATGTTACCTTAAAACAAATCCATTGTTTCATATAAAATACCCTTATCAACACTAAAAATTTTCTATAATTCTTCCCTATAAAACTATTTCTACTGATTCTATGCATTTATTGCAGCATATCTGAGAAGAATAACAACTGACATGGAATTAGGATCACCTTGTAGGAAATTACATACTAATATATGGGTTTTCAGTGATCTGTTATCTATGCTTAGTTGGTTACACTTCTAAATATATTTTGTTGAGGATGCTCACACAACCACATGAGCCGTGCAAGGACAATGACAGCTGGAGAAGAATTTACCTTCCGTTCTCAACATGCCTGTCTAGATGCTTGCATGTGCATAGAGATAGATCACAATCTCATGGATACAAAGACATGGCAACCTTACACACACACACAAGGACATCGCATGTGCTTATCTTAGAGGCAAACATTGAGTATAGACAGTATAAAAGTCATAGGATCATCATGATTTTAAGAGAGGATACATTCTACACACAGAATAAACTGCTGCAGGCAAAAGCAATAATTAAGGAGTTGTCCCTGCCTCCCGGCAATGGTGCAATCCCATTTAGTGCCAGCAAAAGATGCTCTTCCCCCCTGGACAGGTGAACTGCTGTCCTACTGGCAGATAGCCCACACTCAATTCTTGGTCTCTCTTAAAGCAAGGAGCACAGTATGCAGGCTAGCACTATATATTTAGGTATGTCAGCCAAAGAGGATTATTTACTATACTAATACTTTGATCTCTAACAGCATGATAAAAAAAATATAATCCTAATGCAACTTTATACAGAAAACAGAAAACCTCCATGCTAAAGTCTTTCAATAATACCTACTCTTTTCACAATACTAGAATTTTAAATGCCACTTTGTATCCAAAGCAAACCTCCGTCTGTTCCTACTTGCTTTGAAAAACAGCACAAAAGATTAATGCATAAAGATACAAAACCCATCTTTTACAGTATATAACTACATGTTTTCAGTAAAAGTGACTCCCACAGAACTTAAACAGTTGCAAATAGCTTAAATGACACATTTTAAGTTCTTTTCACCATAACCTAGTTAACATTTCAGAAGAGTAAATTTGCCAGTATGCTCCATGGCTATCGCTAATTCTAGGCATCATGCAGGCACCTCAGCATGTTTCATATTCCTCCATGTCATTCAGAGACAATATGCTATTACATTTATGTAATGCCTTCAAATGTAAGGTCAAAATTTAAAGTCGCTTTCATAATTCTCAACATTTGATTTGTTTTCCTGTTATAAGATCCCTGTGAAGCTGACAGCTATTACTTCATGATCGTTTCCACAAAGGGCTTAACACTAGGAGCCAAGAGGGACCCTGAAGGTCAGTTGTGTCCTCATATAAAAAAGGCCAGAGGATTTCAACCAAAAGCTGATGCCACAAGCCCAAAGTTTCTACCAAGCTACAGAAGATTTTAACGTGACTGGAGAACATAACGGTTTTAACCTTGACAATCATTAACCTTCTGTTTTCCATTGTTTCTCTACAGAATACCTCATAATAACGATATTATTATTATTATGAGGACTTCAGAATACATCATGGATACACGCATATAACCCACACACACTGAAGAGAAGCATCACCTGAGTCTGCACAGGCAGCAGAAGTCTCCTAACACGTTATTTGACCACTGCCGTAAGACTAACACACATTTCCAAAGGCCTCCCCTTCAGCTGTGAGCAGCTGTAAAGGAAAGAACATCCCAACGGTAATCAGAAGCCAACCACATTTGCAGAGAGAAAAAGGAAAAACCAATACACATCTCCACCTGACTAACTGGCTTTCAGCGATTCTGCTTTCGTTAAAAGTTGTATCTGATGGGTGTACTCCTGTACAGCAGGAGAACATCTACAAAGACATTCCTCAATCCTCATTCCTCTTGAGCAACAAAGAATTTACCAATCTGATTCCAGGATTCAGAAAAATAAGGTCAAACCTTTAGCTAAAGTAGATTCACTTATATTAAAATAAACAAAACCATCAATTCTAATTTAAATCTGAAAGAAACAGACCTTGATTTAAACAATCAGTTATACTAAAATTCTGTATCTGTACTTTCCAGAAGAAAGGTTAATTCTCCTTAACTGGAAGTTGATTTGAAACAAAGGAGAAATATACACGAAGTTCGACAGCACTTTTTGTTCATCTGTTAAATATTTATAAATCTTATAGATACAGTTCTTCATTTTTATGTTACTCTCTTTACTAGGAGCCAAAAGATCTTTGAGACATATGTACATATATATAAGTATGTTTACTTACAATTTATATTTCTCTTACACTTAAGTGTGCTTGCTTACAACTAACTGATTTATGTAAAGATTTCCACAGCTCAGTAATATAGCTGACAAAATTTGGGTCACTGGATTTATACTCTAAGGACAAGTCTTCAAAATAGCTTTTATTCATCATTTAGAAGAATAAATCAGTTTCACACGTGTGTGTTACTAAGCTGATCTAAAACAAATAAACAAAATGGAAAATATTCATTCTGGGGCAAACTTTTGTTGCTGTTGCTCAACAAAAGTCTCTTTCAATACAACTTGTTTTCAAATTTTCTGTTTGGGTAGGAATTCAGTAGTTAAGGAATTTGCAATGCAGCACAGTGTCTCAACTGACATTCCACTGTTAGTTCAAACCAGCAAGGCTTAAGTAATAAAATGCTTTAAGGACTCTTAAATAATACGGACTGCAAAGGGCTACCACCTAATAAAGGCCATGAGCGATAACTCACAACACGTGACAGATACAGAACAGAGACAGCAAGAAAAGCAGCCGAAGTTCTGTTTGGTTTCTGAAGAAAGGTCATCTCCAATGCCTTCCATCTGGCGTGCCTCACTCCACTGTTCACTGGGCTCCAGCCTAGTTAATGAGTAAAGCAAGCTTAACAGCTCCAACAGGAACCTGCAATAAGCTCTGTTCCCAACCACCCTCTTGGCACGTTACAAAAGCTTTTGGTATATATCAGCTTTACAACTTGAAAATACAACTCAAAATATTCCACAGGGATACTCCAAATCATTGCGGCGATGTTAAAAATCCTATTACATGTACGTACAGTACATATACACATAAGCATACAGACATAGGTCTGCTCTTTTATAAAAATTAAACAATTAAGAGATTATGAGAACATTTTCTTCATAAATTATGAACCAGATAGGTCTGAGGAACACAGATAGGAGAGTAATTCTTATGAAAAAACTGTCAAATCAGTCCTAAGGATGATGAAACGAGTATCTGGCCAAGAACTTGACACAGAAAAGCAAAGCTCAGAAACGGACATCTTTTTTCCTCTCCTATATTATATGATTCTAAGAGAGAACACTTTACAGAGTGCCAACTGAGAACTTTCAATCAAGACTTTCCACAAAAGACAAACTCCTGGTTGTGAATGAACTACTGGATAAAAGGATTAGTACAGCCTACCACTCTATACAGGAGTACAATATATTTAGGAAACCAAGTGTGACAAAATCTGCATTAGAAGCTCTGAAGAGCAAGGAACATGAAAAACTTGCTTTAAAGCACTTGCATTATACACACCATATGTCTTAAGAAGAGTAGGCAAAATAAAGCAGTTACAATAGATGAAATAAAGCAAAAGCTTTGAAGACGACTACTCTTTCAAGAACATCTTGAAACATCAGCCAGTTGCAAACATATGCATTTTAGGCTTAAGGGACAAAAAAAAAAAAAAAAAAAAAAAAAAAAAAAAAAAAAAAAAAAAAAAAAAAAAAAGGGTGACCATGAGATGTTAGACATGTCAGTAAACAGATGATTTCCTGAACTAATTCCCAACCCAAAGATGTTTTGGTTGCAACATATGTACGTCTGAATGATTTAAAAGGGAAGGCCATAAAAGAATCAATTAGTACAAGAATCTTGAAAAATCCTTGCCAGATGAAGTTCCCAACCCTCTCAAATACATTTATATCAAGCATTCACGAGATTCTGAGATGAGCTTCGAGCAGCTTACATTTCTTGGCCATCACAAATTTTCACTCATCCTACAAAAAATTATACACCCAAGACTGACCGCAACAGTGCTTCTGCACAAAGGCACAGCTTTAAGACAGTCTAGACAAGAGCCCACAAAGTTTGGAAAGAAAACCATATCCCATATCCAGTCTTCTATAGCAGCCATAATCCACCCCTTCCCCTTGAGACTTACTAGGGAAACACTTTAACACAGCACAGAATACAACTCCAGCATCACGTGCCTTTGTATTATTTATTTTTCCATTCTGCAGCTCTGCTCCTGTCAACGATTTAATTGCTCTCAGTAGCATTAAACAGCACTGCCAGATCCACCAATGTGGTCCTGCCTCTCATGAAGGACAAACTGAGGAATTAGGTTGTAAATTACCATCAGGAAGAATTATTTCAATCTGAAAGGCAGTGGGGGGAAGCAAGTAAAAGAGAACCCGGAGCACAGGAAGGGAGGCTACCTTTTAAAAATTTCTGTTTGTTATTGATTCTCGTCACCTTCTATTCCCAGCTTATTCTCTGCTTGAATACCTTTATCTCCTCTTCCCATATACTAGTCAGAATACCACACCGGAAAACACCGTACACCTCATCTTTCCATGCAGCTTTGTCTACGGTCGAAAGAGAATATGTTCCAACAGTTTAATATATATCTGTGTTTCATCTGTTTCTGTCACACCAGCTTGCGAAGAAGAGACTGGAAATAGTATGTAGACTTTAGTAAAACCTGACTCCCTACGTGACATCTTATGTTTCATCTTCATAAGATGACAGGCAAGAACTAGAAAATTTTCCATTGGTGGTATTTTTCTGTTATCCTTAAGGCATTTTTTCTAACAATAAAAGAAGTTTTAAAATGTCTTACTAAACTTCCTGTAAATACACTGTAAATACACCCTCATTACGGTAA
Organism: Tetrax tetrax; assembly: GCA_009806455.1. NCBI lineage: Eukaryota > Metazoa > Chordata > Aves > Otidiformes > Otididae > Tetrax > Tetrax tetrax. The sequence goes on along the minus strand of WHYT01017465.1, from coordinate 634,069 downwards.
ATACACCGTAACCTTGAATAGTAACTTCTGCCAAGCTCTGAAGAGCCCAAAGAAGGGCTGTCAGTTTAACTACATCTTTTTAAACCTTTCTTTAGTGGCATTTTACTTCTTAGCATGTTAGCTACTATTGCTATAACAAAGAGAAACTTAAAATCACTTCAGTAAGCCTAAATGAAAATCTAGACAATATGTTTTCACATATTGAATAAAGAAAAACTCAGACTAAAGGATTTAGTTTTTGGAAAGTAAGTTCTTATTAAAAGGCTAAAATAAATATCATTCATGGTTCTGCTGAAGACTTCCAACAGACCTTATATTAGTACAAGGAAAAAAACAGCTTTCATATGAGCTTTTTATGTGTGTGGTATATTGACGTACACATTGTAGATGGAGAGTAGCTCTTATTTGTGATTCAGATATGCCAGATAAGTTAAAAGGGTGCTCTTTTCTTTATTTTAAATCACAAATAATCTCTAAGAATAAATCAGTTCATAAAACTAAGAAAAACATCACTAACAACACACATTCATGTTTTATATAATTATTTAACATAAAGTTTTAAAGAGAGGAATTAAATTCTTCCTAATAAGATATTTCTTAAGATTAAATTTCTAACATAAGTGCTTATCAAAGAGATTAATATACTTAAATATGACAGTGTTACAACTGATAACATTTCCTTAGAGCCTGACAACAGCATCAAAAAATCCTAAAACTCAAGTACATTGAACAAAAGGCCTCAACTGAAGAGTAACATGAAGTGAGATGAAGGCAGAATTATTTTATCAAGTACAATTTTTACAACAGATTTTCTCCTGTGGGCTAGAATTATTCAGCATTTTCCAAAAGCACAAAGAATTGGTGTGGATGGCATTCACCTTTAGTCTCCCTTACCTTCTCCAACCTCCAAGATTTTTGTTAGCAGTCAGAATCACACTAATATAGACCAAAAGTTTTCGGAGTGAGAAGTATTTCAGAAAACTACTGTTACTAGTAATTGTGTATTTTGTTCTGAACAAACCTGCTGTTCAAACTTACTTTATATAACTAGTTACCATGTTTGGTCCAATTACGTATGTACAGTATCATTAAAATGAATGGCAGACACACCAAAAAATCAAACATCTCTTTTTCAGCCAAGCATTGCATAACTGCATCAGTGGTTTATTGACTACTCCTAGAGAAAAAAAAAATTACAAATCACTGTTCATATAAGCTGCACAATCTTTTATTTACCATCTTTTTTGTTTGTTTTTATGTAAAACGCTAACGGCTCTGCAAAAACAACATATGGAGAGAGTAGTTCCATTAGATTTTTCCACTACTGAGTTTGCCCGTTCTTGAATTGTCATAGGGCAATAAAAAATAATTTTCATTATTTGAATAACAGAGGCTTAACAGTAACAACACAGTTAAATGGGAGTGGATCTAAAAGTACATTTTATAGGCGAAATCTGCTCCAATACATGTAAAATTAGCAAGCACTGCAACAGTTTCCTATAACCACAAAAGAAGAGGAGCATCAGCAAGGCAAGCTTCATCAAACTGGATTGGTGACTATTTCTTATCTGAACCTATGCACTGAGGTATTAGTTCAGTAGAATGGTTTTTCAATCTTTGGCCTCCCTGGCAAGACCACTGAGGTTGACTCCAAGGCTGATGATTTCACACAAATAGTGCTGTACAGCATGTATGCAGCAGGAAAATAGCAACAACGGCCGGAGAGGGACTCTCTCAGATTTATTTTCTCTTAGCAAGTCTCTGCAGGTCAAGCCTGTACTTTTGGAAAATGCCAAATAATTCTAGCTAGGGGAAGATAATCTGGTGATAATCAGCATGATTAAAGAAAGCAAAAGTCAACAACCAAAAAACTACCACTAAGCAAATTTCTGGGATAATTGAACATCCCTTGACACAGCCATATAATTTGAGCAGCTCTACTGTTTACATTAAGCTAACTTAATGCACTTTATTGCACGACTGTTAAAAGGAAGACACACTTTAGTGGCATCCAACACCCCCTTTTCATTCACAGTATGAATGGAAGCCAGTATTAACACCACAAAACAAAGATGGATCTCCTAAAAGCACCTGACAGTAAAGCTGGTCAAATAAATGCATACTACTTTCTTCCTCTTACGATGCTTCACTGAGGAAATGTAACTGTGCTAATAGACCCTGTGCCAGTATAAGACACTTCTGCCAATGCAAATTACATGCCAAATGTACATAGTATTCATAAAGTTTTGTAAATATGGCTATATTGTAATGGTTATACTGGAACTAAGTCATTTGGGGAGAAAAACTGTGGTGTCTACAGGAAATTCTTTTAGATGCATCCCATACCCAAAATAAAAAGGAAATGTGTTCAGGGTATCTTATCTAAAATAAAAGCATCTAACAAAAAAAAAAAATCCATTTGCTTACCCAACACATGCTACAGCATGCTGGTTTATTCCATTTGTGCGCTCTGACCTGTAATACGATTCCAGGCGCATATGAAAGAAAACAGATACACAAAGCTGACAGTAATGAAACTGCATACCATTCATCAATATAAGAAATAAACTTTTATTATATTTATTGACATACAGCTACTGTAATTGACAAAGTTGTAGGAGAAATTCATATCAAAAAGGAACCATGAGAAATACAACTAAATGTGTTTGTTCATATAAACCACCTCGGGTACAGGAACATTTTATTAGGTCATATACTTGAAATACACCACACAGGCCACTGAAAACAAACTAAAACACTTATTTCAGTTTGCTGGCAGTGCTGACGTAAAGAATAAGTATCCACAGAGTTAGCTTGACAAACATTTAGAAAAAAGGTACTACACTACATGGAAAAAGTTTATCACAAATGTAAGTCATAAAAAGCAGACATACAGACATTACCACACTTTGTTCTGAACGAAAGCAAGTATTTCAGGCACAAAAGAAAACAGAAAAACTCATAGTATGACTGATTGGCTATAAGGTGTGCCAGGTTAAGGCAAATTACACATCCCCTTCTCTCCAAAGACAACTAATGACACATACCTATGGGTATATTATGAAAAACAAATGCCCTTCCCAAGTGATGTCCTGTTGGCCATCACAAGTCAATAATTTTAATCTTCCAAAGCAGGAGTTAGCACCCATACCATCCTTTTTAAAAGCCACAGAGGAAGTAATCTTCTATCAACATCCCAAATTGCTCACTTTAGATTGGATGCAATATGGCAGTGAGGTCCCTTTGGTATCAGCAGAGACCATCAGCTTCATTCAACACCGAGCAAGTCTCAGTCTAGACCTCTGTGATGTATTTATAAAGACCAAAACTGATTCTGTGAGCTAGTTTAGGAAGAAGACTTGAATATTTTCCTAACAAAACCAGTATTTCCAAACTTTTGTCCATAGCAGTCAGAATTGCTTATTTCTTGTTATAATTTGTATCAAAATAGTGTAAGCAATCTTGACCTTAAACATCAGCATTTTATTTTAAAATCTTCCACAGGTACAGTTGAAGACCTTTTAAGGTCACTTATTCCTATAAATGGGAATTCATTTTAAATGAATTTTTAAAAGGCAGCACACAAACTGTAGTTAACAGTTATAGGACTTCAGTTCCAAATTTATTACTTACTACGTACAAACTATCTTGAACAGTAAAACATAGTATGTCTCAGAAAAAAATTTAAAAAAATAAAATAAAATAAAATCACACTTCCCAGTTCTTTAAAGACTGCAACCTCTTGATCAATAAACTGTATGGGCAAGTTACTGTTTTATGCTTCTGAACCATACACTCACTTTTCAGAAAGAGTGAGGTCTGTCGCTGCAATTGCTACATGAAACATGCCACTGCATCACCGTTTAACACGCTGAGACAGCCTGTTCTGGTGGATAATTATTACTATTCCTAACAGGTATACGATCCTGAAACAAGATGTCTTGTGTTAAATAACTAAGTTATCCCCTTCATATACACAAAATAAACCCAGAAAAAGTGAGGGTCTGGTTATAAAAGTAGCACAAACATGGTTAATAGTAGTACTAGGACTTCTACTGTTAAATTATTTACAGAAATTAGACTCAAACAACTGAGACGATGGCCAAGAGCTTGGAAAGCATAAGTTTTGTTTAAGTATGCAAACTTAAAAAATTTCAAGAGTAAAGAGCAGGGAACTGTTTCTGCTCAGAAGTCCTATTTTGGAAAATTTTTGCCTGGCATTATCTTAACATTGTTTTTCCATTACCCAAATGAGTTTATTCAAAACTGAACATTCTGAAGCCTCCGAAAACACTAATCCATCCTTAAGTCATGCTTAGCTGAAGGAGAAGTGTATCAGCTCAATCCATAGGCAGTTTAGTGACACTGAAATAGCAGCACACTCCAGCAATTCATCAATTGCTCCCCATATCCTTCTGAATCCAGGAAAACTTGTCATGTGATACAGCTGTCTGCCTTACGCAGTCTTCCAGCCAAAGGTGACATCAGTTTAGACTTCACCACCACTCTCCCATACGTCGCTCACATACCCTCACACAGATACACAGCCCCTCTAACAGCCAAGTGCTCTGTGTTACTGGAAACCAAGAAGCCAAGGTACCGGAAGAAGGCGCTACTCCACGGCGGTGGTTTCCCATTTTTGCCGAGATGACCTGGAGGCAAGCTGCCACCACGGCTCACAGGCTGCTCGACCCCTGCTAACCCAGCAGCAAGCTTCTTCTGCTGTCCACCGAACTCCGTGACCCAGCTCACCAGAGGACCAGGTGAAGACCAGGGCCGGTGCAAGAGACACCAGCAATGCAGTGTGGGGCACAACCACTTCTTCTGACAACAGCCTGCCCTTACCCCGGGGTGGCAGAGGCACTAGACCCCCAATCCTGGGGAAGACAACTCGAAACTACCAGCTAACAACTCAGCTGCACGTTTCCTTCTGAAGCAATTACTCAAACCCATTGCAATTCATGGTTGAGAACAGGAACAATCCAGAAGAGCTACAGTTCAGAATTCTACAGTTTAAAACAGTCAAAGGATTTCTTCTTTTCAATTGCTATATTAGATGTTTGTGTCACCATTTTAATTCTAGCTCATGCAATCAAAACAAGTGTTTAGTTAAATCCTCCCCTGAAGACTTTCATGTAGTTCACTGAAAAGCCAATTTCTCTTGTCGTGTTGCACGGCCCTTTTAACAGAAGCCACTGCAAAACAGAGATAGGAAGGCAGGAATCACAGAGCATCACAGCAGGAAACATCAAAATGGTGACAAACATCAAAGAAATAAAGGCAAGAGCTTTCCTGAACTAGCAACATGTCAATCTTAGAAAAGGAAGCTATTTTAACTGAAGAGATAAGAAGGTATATTTAGTCATCTCATGCTTTTTAGTTAAGAAAAACTACCTTCCCTTCCATTGCCAGGCAGCAGTGATTATTCTAATGCAAACTTAATAAAGCAAGGATAATAAACTACAGATTACCTACCTGTAGAAAAAAAAGCATACTAAAAACTAATAAATGCCAGTTGACATCACTTGTCTGTGAAGAAACAGGCAGTCACCAATTACTAACAGAATGGAAATTTGTTTGTCTACTGATTATGCTAATTTACTGAACTCTTATTAGACAGATATGCAGGCAGTATTGATGACTTCCATAAGGCATTATAAAGTATGGCTGAATTGTTTCAAAACAAATTAAACCAGAAAATATTGTACACTATTTAAAAGAACAAGAAAAGCCTGGTAGTGAGTGAATCCTCAGGATGAGCTCTCTGAAAAAGACACCAAATTTTCATATCTGTACGGACCTAAAAAAACCTACTGCTGCAGCAGAAAGCTTCCCATCTCTGTGCATGGGAACTTACACCCCAGAATTCTGTCCCTCCTGAAAACAGTGAGAGAACATGCCCATCTGGCATAGAAGCATCCGCACTTTATAAACCCTTGCAGAGACATCAGAGGTGATACACCAGCTCTACGGAGTTCACCAGGGCAGAGGTTGAAGGACTCGGATTAGGGACACCAAAGAATGTGGTAAATTGCTTTTTCCACACAACCACGTACTGTACCTTTTTTTTTTCTTGTGTTACTAATAAATTCTATCTACAGGAATAGTGTAGTAAAAGATTGTCCATCTGCAGATTTAGTGCTGTGCAACATGGCCCTGAAAACAAAAAGCAGCTGTCAAACTTTGAACTCGTAATTTCTCTCTGCTTATGTTGGGGCTGTGTCTACTTTCTATCTCTTAAGAATTTTAAGTTCCTAAATTAAGAAGGAAATACAGATTGGTTTTTCACTCAAGAAAAGAATCACTACAAGCAATATGTGTCAATTTGTAATCACTTATTCATACACAATTTAAATGAGAAAACAATATTACTTTCTCCTTCAAATTTCAGGTCTCGCCAAATGAGTTTTATTTCAATAATACTGTAGAAATGAACAGCAGCTGATATCAAATAAACACCTATAAAACACTCTCTACGTGATATGGCCATACAAGCCATGCTTCTGCTTTTTAAGCAGAAAACACAAAGCCAGACACAAGAGACTGAAGCAGAGTGCACTTTTCGTCAGAGTAAGAAGCTCTGACTCGTGTAATACAGGACAGTTCAAAGTAGCGAGGCCCTGCAAGAAACAAAAAGAACAGTTCCAGCCTCAACCTGAACAGCCTACCTTGAATGTTAAAAATTAACCTGGGAGAGTGAATGGTTTAACTAAAGCAATAAGCCTATTGGATTTGACCCCAAAGTAAAGTTGTGAATCAAACTCCCTCACTCCCCCCAGCTTCCTCGATGAGGTGGGTGAAAACCTCCCCAAAACTCGCACACTAGCTGAACTGTCAACTTTGCAAGGTAATTAACTTTTAAAATACATGGCTCTATTCAAGCTTTTTAAGATTAAAACACAAACGTCATAATGACTTGGGAGGGGATTGGACATTTCATTCACTACCCGCTTCCTCAAAATTAATTTATTAATAAATATGTAAAACATAAGGATTTATATTAACGTCTTCCACCTCTAAACCAACATTCCCTGCCACTAATAAAACCACATTTAACTGTAATGACATATTAATCAATACTCTGTTTGGAAACATACAAAGATACTTCAACATCCCTCTTTACTTCTGATTCCGCGTTTTCTTTCCTCTCTCAATTCGACCCTCAGCTGGCAAAGAGGGACTTCAGGAGTGCGTCCATCGGTTCTGAAGTGGCTGGATGCTGCCCCGACTTTCTTTGCTTTATTTATCTCTTTCATTAAAACTCACCTTCTAAATCTTTCTACAGTGGCTCCAACATGAAACAGTATAATTTCGCTGCGCTTTAACAAATGCCACAGAAACAGAAGAGGACTCCAGAAGACAGCACCGAACTCATCCACATATTATTCACAATTCTGAAACTTAGATTTAAAAAGCCATACAGACTGGATTACAAAAATGGAAGAGGATCTATTCAGAAGCCTTTCCCTTTTACCTAAGTGACAGCAATATGCACACGAAAAGCACAAAGTTTTAGAAGCATCTCAGTTATATCTTGGATGTTTCACAGTATTGCAGATAAAATGTTAAGGATTACTTAAAGCTTTGCCAGTCTCTGAGTAAATGTACTCAGGCTGAGTACCTTTCAGGCTGAAAATCCTGAACTGTTATTTTAACAAAACCATAATGCATCCCTTAATAGTTCTCCTGAATGTTCCTCTTAGCTGTCTGCTGCAAGAAACCTTTTTACTTCAAGGGTTCCTGAACATCTCCCTCCATACCTTTCTGTCCTACTATGTTCTTTTGATTTTTATCTTGTACTCCTTCTTGTCCTTTTATAATCAGTCTGATTGCAAACTGATTGATCCCAAGCTTAACCTCTGCACTGCCCTGGAAATGATGCAGTGTGGTGTGATGTTCCTACACTCATTTGGGTCATTAGCTCAAGGAAAAAAAAAGGAAGAAAAAAGAAAAGAAAAGAAACTACACAATTCTGTTCCAATGTGCCTTTAAATGACATTTATAAACTCAGCTTTCTGATTTATCCTTCTGTTTATTTTTCATGCAAGGAAGCAAAGATAAGAATAAACTTGATAAACTTGAAGCAAGTCCTTCACTCGTTGCAGATTTAAAGACTCCAGTAATGATTATACTTTATAGACTTATTTACAGCTTGCTTACACACAGAGACTTTGACAGCTATTCTGTAAATACACTCTCCCACCCACTAAGCTCCATTGTAAACTACCAGGAACATGCACAGGGTCAGACTTGAGCTCCTTCTGTCATCTTTATTCTCCTTATCTCAGAGAACCAGAACTGAGCCCACATCCTTATGCACTGCAAGGCAGATCCTAGCAGCTACCACCTGGGTGATCTTCCTGGGTGTCTGCGTTTTTTTTTAAAGACTGCAGTCTTCAAAAGCAAAAAAGATGGTGGAAAGAACGTCTTTTTGGACAGTAAGACCCTGACCTCACTACTCCACTTCTCATTCCTTGCCAGCCTATTGTTCAGCAGTTGCTTCAGTCAGGCTGCTACAGACTGACCTCCAAACGAAGCACGACACAGCCGAATCCCTGACAACGGCATCCTGCACCTCCACCCGGGGGACTATCAAGGCCTCTGTTTACACGCAAACACCAAAATAGAAACTGCTGCAAATTAGGTGACAGCACACTTTGACACTGCCAAGTTCTCCGATGCGTTCTGCTCAGCCTTCAGAGACCGACGGAGCAGAGCTGAGTGTACCCAAATCCCACGGAAGTTCACCTGAGCAGTGAATCATTAGCAACTTCTGAACACCCAGCTGAAACATGGCAGGCTCCTTATTCCGTGAGATTATGTGAAAACTTTCTGGTTTAAACAACAGACCCCAGATCACATCACAAACAGGATGTCAACCAACCAAAGCAGCCTGCCCCAACTCAAAGCTGCTAGTCCACTCAAAGGGGCACCAGGTAGGGAACATGCTCTCCCCGCTTACTTCAGAAAACATTTGCAAAACATTTTTTTTTCTTCTATTCTTAAACCAAATTTTAGCAGAATAAAACAGTATTAAAAACTCCTATTGTACATTGATGTGTGCTCAAGAAGCAAGCATGCCTGTAGAAGCTTTATACTTCTGGAATCGATTTTCAGAGCCTTTCCTGGGTAAAGGAAACAAGAATATGAATTCAGATTTAATTTCTGCTTTTGTCAACGTGTAGCCATCAGTACTGCTGCTTTGCATTAGTAATTAATTTTAGTTAAATTATGTTCATTTTGCTTATTTAAAACTTCAAAGCTTTATGAAAAGCATACATTCCTGACCTAAAAAGTAAGAGCTTTGAAGTATCTGATGAAAACAAACTCACTACCATACACAACTTTATAATCAGTTGCAGAAAATACCGTAATACTTTCCTTGCCTTTGCAAATGAAAAAGATTGTTGCCGATATGCATCCATATATTCAAAAAGTTAAATGAGCTATCTTCTTCACATAAATCAGAAATATCCTTGTATTTTAAGTATCTTGAGGGGGAACGTAATATTTTTGTTCTCATCTTATAAAGTGTTTTATATTCCTAAATTTTTTTTACAATATTGAAATTATACTTTCATGCAACTATGAACAAACGCTTTAAATATTAAACATAACCAGGAAAAAATAATTCTAAAACAGTTTTATCACCAACCATGAGATATAAAGAGTATGCTCTTCAGAGTATCCTCCCTGTCAATTTTGTATACTTCATCCTAATGAAGGTTTCTGAATTGTTAGGAAACTCAAAGCATGGTCAACTGGTTCATCAGAAATATTTTTGAATTCCTGACTCAAGTAATGATATCTATCAAATTAAGCCTTTCACGCCTACCATACCCTGGAAGAATACATTTTTCGACTGTTAGTAGTCTGTGATATTTTAAGAAAAACAGGAATAAAATGCCAATTTAGACAATTTGAGCTCCATTTCTCATCACAGAGAAGCAAATATGAAACATAATCACTTTTTTTTTTTGTTTCAGCTCTTTAATACTTGAAGTCAAACCATTATAATTTCCATGCTACCCAATTATGTCATCACAGAAGATTACACATTTGAGCACTAAGCAGCATAGCACTCCCAAGCAATAAAGATGCAAATGCCCACAGCAGTAGAATAAAGAAACGTAGAAAAGTAGCTAAACAGTTCTACCACATGCCTAAGTCATCGCTGCTTTACCACACTAGTGCAGAATGGACTGTCATAGTTTCTGTCCTGGAAGCATCAAAAAAAAGTGACTGGTGCACAATTTTTGTTTCAATCTGAATACTTCACACCTTTTGTTGTTAATAAATCTTGGGTTTAGTTAGACCATTTGACTTACACTGGCATGATGCAAACTCAAAGGAACAAAGATACAAAAGGAAGACAGCCTTCTGGCTGCCTGGGCAGAGCTGGGGAGAAACCAGAAACCGCCACGAAACAGTCGATGGAAGTATGCCTTTAACAGGAAGCCAGCAGTCATGAACAGTTTTCCTTCCTTTGCAGGTCATTCCTTTATTAATATTTCTCCGTTATTCACACTGGAAATTCACGCTGCTGCCACTTTCAAATCTCAAAGCAAGCCTAGGACACTACGAACAGCATCATCTCATCATCAAAAACTCTGACCTTAAAGTGGATTTCTGTGTTTCTAACACCGCTGATCAAACGTTCCAGGCAAATAAAAATCTATTTCAAGTCATGCCTAAAACAAAGCAGTTTCTGATTTCTTGCTCCCTGGAAACACAGATGCATTCACCGCCTGTGCTCAGCCATTTGGAATGATGGAGACTTGCAGACACACGGAAGCTGGGTGTACAATAAAAGCCAACCAGTGAGCAAAGGGAGCAGGGGAGAGCAATCCCTCATCAGAAGCATGTTCATCGAGCAGTTCTAAACACACTGCCTACCTGTCAGTTGACAACATTAATCGGGCACTAAGCAACAGAGGTCACCAGCAAAGCCAACGCTCACCCAAAAAGGCTGCTCAAGCATTCGGTCGCTGGCAGAAATCCAGTCTGTAACCAGTCAGAAACCCCCAGCCAAACTCCTGCACAAGGTGGGACGTGCCAGCTCTGCAGGGTCAGGAACTCCCAAGTGCTCCTCCCAGCCCTGCAATCTTCTGTGACAAACACCAAGCGAGACATCCCATCACCACTTCAAATCTCCCCCTGCTATAAGAATGGTCTAAAAAATGATCTTAAGACAACTGGCTATAACGGATGGTTTTTCAGAGTATCTTTGTTACTAGACTTTCAAAGGAGTAAGATGTATTACTGAGGTCAGGGACTTAAAAACATGTGTTTTGCTTTCTAATCAGGAAACCTCATTTTATTTCACTCTTAACAGATGCTACCAATGTGGTGTCGGTTGAGACATCTCTGCAGCAGTGGAAGAAAATACTGAAAAATGACTGGACACTACAATCCATAACCTGTAACAGGCTGCAAGACTGCAGAGAACTTGAAGCTCATCTGACAGACTGACACCTCTGTCTGCCATGTTTTTGTCACCTTGAATAGACTATCAGGCAGCTAGAAGATTTTGAAAATGGACTGACCAAAATAACTTCTCCATTAGCACTACACAGAGAAGTAATAACAAAGAATACAGAAAAAAAATTCCAAATAGAGAGGTTGTGCACCAGGGTTTTTCTACCCGTGGTTGACACCTGACATTAAAAAGATCTATGCAGCTCCTAAAACCCAAACACATAACAGTCATAACATAGATCACAGGAAAATTAAATGTAGCCTTAAAAAAAAATCCAGTCAGAGTATGCATGGTTCTGAATGGCATTGATAAACTTATTAAGACATATGGCCTGACTATATGCAGGGAGAGGAAGGAAAACACTTTGAATCCAGTGGAACAGAAGTTCCAAGCCCAAAGGATGATGGCATTACCTCACGGACTAAGGAAACTGGGAATACTCCCAGTCTCATTCCTAGTACCTTATTACAGTCCAAGCCTTATGCGTCAAAATAAACAACATCCACTGCTGTTCTCTCAATTACAAAGCCAGTCATCTCACCAGAGAAGCTATCAGGTTGCCCAAGTATTTCCCCTTCATAAACCGAGGCGGCCCCCATCTTCACATCTCCAATCAGTTCTTCCTTCTTTGTCTCCCATTGTCGGCTCCTCAGTCACCTGCGTTACGAAGTTGTCTCAACGCTCTCTAGAAACCTCCTGGAGGTTACTTGTGCCCTGCTGCACTGTCGATGAAGTCCCGCATGAGGACCACAGCCTGCTAACATGAGGCTTCCTGACGTTCATCTGATTCTGGCTGATCAAGCTGTCTGTAGCAGACAAGTACAAGAACACTGTCAATAATGTTGGTCCACCCGCTAATCCCAACCCATAGGTTCCCAGATGGGTCATCAGCCCTCCCTGGATGGAGTGCCACGCATTCCAGCTGCTCTCTCACACAACGTTTCACATCACGTTTAAAGCAAGCTCTAAATATCGGCTCCTCTATTCCCGAAATTTATGGCATTACTTTAGACTATTTTAATCTGAACCATTTAACTGAAAAACAAATCCAAACTGAAACTCTGCATGAAATAATGCAATTAAATAGATTTACTGTCTCCAATGTGTTTGGAGTGGCAGAGCTGAAAAAGCTAGAAACTTTAAGGGAAAATAAATTTCTCACGCCATCTTCAGATCCGAAAAAGCTAAGCAAGTATTCTGTTGTCAGTAAAAAGTTTTCTGTTGCTTTTCATAGCCCTTTCATCTATAATTTTCATAAATACCTATGTGTACCTTTTCCCTTTACCTACCACTGTTATCTCTAATTTGCACATATAATTTTTTCCATAACTGGAATTTCCCAAACACTTTTATACCAATATTGCGCATGAGCAATTCCTCCACCCTCCCCCCAGCCCCTCAAGGGAGTAACTGCTTTCTTGGCTGCCACTAAATTAGCAGATGTCAAATTAAACTGTTCTTTTGTCCATGGATCCCTCAGAGGAAGATCTCAAAAGAATGATGAAGTGTTCCACTAGTAATTTGTGTCTGGTTTTTAATTTGCAGCTTCGTATTTTTTAGTCAAAAGTCTTGGATAAGCTGACAAACCTACTACACATGATCAAAAATCTCCCCTAATTCTCCATTCCTAGAAATTCCTACAGAACTTTTGCATCTCACAAAGAATTTAAGTGGACAAGAGTTAGACACCAAAGGTAAAGTAACTACAGTAAGAGTGATTCTCTCTCCTCCTGACACAAATTGAAACTATTGCTCATCGCTTATATTCCTCAGAATCTATCTACTCCTGTAATACCTTGCCATTTTTCATCTTTCCCAGTTATTGTTCCCATGAGCTTGCTTATTGTTCCAGGAGAATTGAAAAAGCACACTGTACGAATGGGTGTTTGAAGTTGCTGCTACTGGTGCCCCAAAATATCTATCCCTTTTCAGACAAATAAAACTCTTCCACTTACAGTTTAATTGTTAAAAATAAAATAAAATAAACCTGTTCGTTCCAAACTGAATTACTGCCAACTAAATCCTTTTGTCTGTTCCACCTTCCTTAAGAGAAACCATTAAATTTATTAACTTAAAATGCTAGGCACTTTATATAAAGATTCACTTCTTCACTCTACAGATGCAGAAAGCACACTGCAAAGTTGCAACTTTTACAATGCCTCTTGTACTAATTAATTTAACTGACAGGGATGTGCACATAGCCTTTGGTCCTTCACTTGTAAACAACACCAATCTGTACCTTTTCCTTATGAAAAGCAAAAAACTAAAATCCAAATCATTAATTATACCAAGATAGAAATGATAGAGGCAAATTTAAACTACTTTGCTCTCTAGGGCCAATCAATAAAGCACTACTGCACAAATCACAGACGAACAGGCAAACTGAAATTGATCTGCCACCAAGTACTACCGATGTGCAAGGTAAATAAACACAAAAGAATAACAACATATCCCTCAAAATATTTTAAAAGTGCTTTTCTTAAATGGAACAGTTTTTTTAAATAGCTCAATCACATTCACGTCCAAGGGGGATAGTGCTTAGAACTTTTTGATTTTGGATTCTAAGCTTATAGGCTATCAGATCATCACAGAAATAAAACGAAACGTAATTCATTATGGGATACAGACTTCTGTTGTTTAGAAAATCTATGAGCAAGCAGAAAGAGACCAGACAGAGACTAGGCAGGAAAAAAGCTCATGGGTAAATATGCTTAACAAACCAGCACCTTTTAAACAAACAAACAAAACAAAAGAAGTGAAACTCCAAAACTTTTATTTACTGAATGTTTTGTACTATCAGTATAAAATTTTAACTGAGAATTTTTTTAAAGTATTTCAACAAATAAGTGTAAATACTTGCTATTTCCCAACTCCTTTTACAGTCAAAATTTAGCCACTAATTACCTAAGTACACCAGCATAACATCACAAAAAAAACCCCCCACATATTAAAAAAATCACCAATCTTGCATTCTTATTTCTATTATAATATTAAAGGAGTGCTTCAGCTTAAAGTTTAGAATCTGTTTTAAGTATCATTTCAGCAACAGACTTTAACAACACCTATCCAACAGCACAGCACACCTCCACTATTAAGGAATTTTTCACAACTGTCCATCTTAACTTCTCTTAATTTCATGCCTACTCCTGCTGTGTTATCTAGTTAAAATAAGATCAATAGCCAGTTATTAATTATGGATCAATGTTCAATTACCAGTTCCAAAGTTACTAGCATAATCAGTTGCACAGGTAACACTATTGCTATGCCCCTGTTCTATTAAAATGCTTTGGGGCAAGGAAGAGATGAACATACAGCTAACTGATTCACAGATGGCTAGGAATTGGCTTTTTCAGCATAGAGTATTAAAGAAAGGAATTTTCTGGAGAAAATCCTTAGGATATATGCTCAAAGCTGCAGATTATAGTCTCAAACATGTACAGAAAGACTGGACTGCATGAGGCAATAATGTGTGGTCAAGAGCAACAAAAAACTGCATCAGCTGGGGTTAAGTAACCCTGAACCTGTACCTGTGAGTGAGTCTGCAAAATGGGGAGGGGGAGAATCATATCTCTAAGCACTAAATGAATACATTTCCAATTTTTGCTGAAAATGAACCTTCCAAACTGGAGAGGGGAAAACACACTGGAGAAATGATCTACTTCTAAGAAACAACCAAACCCGAAGTGTTTCTAAACATTCATCTCACTTTTCTGTATTTGCAAAAGAATCTCAACATCTTCTGACATTCTTCAAAGTATCCTTCTTGGCAGTCAT
>WHYT01017465.1:586710-618796 GCA_009806455.1 Tetrax tetrax | reverse complement strand
AAACAAAAAACCAAAACAAAACAGTCTAACATTATATTTATGTTTTCATTTCCTTCTTTCACGTCCAAAAAGAATTTGATAACCATGTGTTTAATGGAACTGCCAAGAAAGAGCGGGCCAAACATCTGCTCCATTTTGGCATTTCAGATTTGTCTAGAGGTTGAAGAGTGCTTGGCAGTAGTTTGGCTTAGGTACCTATAGAAAAAACTGTTTGTGAAAGTCTGTGGGCTCTTGCCTCTAACTGTAAAACCTTAGAAATTACAGCAAAAGTAGCAACCAGGAAAAGCCAAATAGGGAAATGGCCCAAACCTTCAAGAACTTAACATAAAGCCAAGAAAAATGTAAGAATTCGGCACTGAAGCAGCTTCTGAAGTCATGAATTGAAAGTTATTTTCAGTAATGTTTTCTGTTGCATGGAAGATCATTAAGCTCACAGCTGATAGCTTCTTAACAAAGACAGAACTTTCTCTGTTCAGCATTAATGAGACTTTATAGATATTCAAATCGAGGAATTGAAGGCATCTGCCGTGAGCAACCTTGTAAGGTCCTTATTTTTAGCATATATAGCATTCAGTAGATTTTATAAGAGGAATATTGCTTAATTCCATCTTTTTTGACCCTTTTTTCTATTTTCAGTATGCATAAAATTTGGAAATGTACGGCAGGACTGAGGACCGTTTTGAAGGCCAGGATGGAGTTGTATAACGCAGCAGCCAATCTGCTCACTGTATTAGGAAACTGGAGAGTTACCTTAAGCATTTTTTTTTAATGATTCTGATTTAATTGTTCCTTATTTATATTCATCGCTGAAATCCACTGTATCTGAAGCTATTCTGAAAACACAGCATTCTCCCAAAGGGCCCAGTCCAACTCCCATTCAAATGAACAGCCTTCCATGGAGCCTATTTGTTGCTAGCCAACGAGACTGAATCCTGCTGCAGAGTGGTCCCTGGAGCGTTTGTCACAGCTCTTTACAAATATTGCTCCAGCAAGAGCAGGTCTAAATACCTTTGTCCACGTGCACTGCAGACAACTGAAATCTATCTTTTATCTGCTTGAAACACTTGGTCAGACTTAAAACTATAAAAGCACAAAGAACTGAATCTATCAAGAATACAAAAAGTAAAAAGACTAAAAAATGTTTAACAGTTATTAAGAGAGCCAAAGGGAAAGCAGAAGGACAATAAAATATTTTCAAGTGATAGGATCAAGTATCATTTACTCCACCCTTGAAATGAAGTTACACAGAAGAATGTTTGTATGTAGATTAGAATGACAGTATGCAAGCAAACTTCTCAGAAAGTTTGTCTCAACACAGCTCTGAACAACATCAACAGTTTTCAAATAATAGGAAATTTTGCAACAAATACAAAGCTTACAAACATCACTCCAACAGTAAGTCATGAAAGTTACAAGGAAAGATTTTAAATCTCACCAAGTATCTACTCACACAAGGTTAACCAAAACATCAAAGTTTTACGTGGAGATTTCTTGATTATATCCTTACCATATGCAAGACCCTTATCTGTGAAAAGAACAATGTGACAGGCTTTGAGAAGAAGACATGTTTTGCTGGTTTATGGTAAATAAACAAACGAAATTAACAGTGTAACTAACTTCTGGCCTGAACTTAGTAGTGAATGATATAAACGAGAAAAACTCTTTCAATGGAAGGACTCATAGAATGGAATCATTTAAGATTTGGGAACCTTAAAGATCATCTGGTACAACCCCCCTGCCCTGGCCAGGGACACTTTCCACCAGACCAGGTTGCTCAAAGCCCCGTCCAACCTTGCCTTGGACACTTTCAGGGATGGGGCATCCACAGCTTCTCTGTGCAACCTGTTCCAGTGCCTCACCACCCTCATGGTAAATAATTTCTTCCTTATATCTACCTTCTTTCAGTTTAAAGCCCCTTGTCCTGTCACTACACACCCTTGTCAAAAGTTTTCTTGTAGGTATATGTGTGTGTGTATGTATGCTTGCAGGCATATATATGTATACATGAAATGGACATACACTAAATCAATGAATCAACTGCACTGACCCGACAAATACAATACCCACCATTAAAAAACAAAAGTTGGGCACAAAAGATTTCAGATTTAAAACCAAGATAAGCCACACAAAAGTAGATGCACAATGCGAGTTACATTCAGCACCAACCCAACAGCCATCCCACGCAGCTATGCACCAGTAACCACCAGCAACCCCAGCACCGGCACCTGTGGAGCAGAACCAGCCAGAAACAAACTTTGTTCACTCTGAAGGCTTTTGCTTCTGGGAAAATACTCATGCTCAGAAGTGGACCAAAGTAGATTCCCATGCAGCTGCTGATCTGATAAAAAGACAAAATGAAGAGGCTGGTTGCCCGAAGCAGCAGAGCTGTCTAAAATGTACGCATCTCATATCTTTAGCACTGCTGCTGTCAAGGTGAATGAAGAACTGGTGCTACACGTCAGGAGAGCTCCTGACCACCAGTCCTTCATGGGGACCCATTTACTCTTTCCCATCACACTTCTGAGGATCAAGACCACCGGGAAGTCAGAGCACGGACCGGCCTTTCCAGGTGAGCACAAACGGCGTCCGCACGCCGGCCTGACCTCGGCCACCAGCACGACACCGAAGCCAACCCGAAACGTGTTCAGATAACCGATATTACTTCATGCACGGCATCACCGATTGAAATAATGCAACTTTCAGTTTTAGGGGTAGGGAGGCCTTCAGAGCGGGTGTTTCAGGTCACGCTTTGGTCCATTCAACCCTACCCCGGCGCAGCAGGGAGAGCCGCTACCGGACCCGTGTCCCGACCCCGCAAAGCGCCGGGCACGATCGAGCGAGGGCCGCGGGCTCTGTTTATTTCCACCGCGCGGAGCACAGCAGGGTTCCGGGCTTTAAAGCACCCTTCGGGCGACGAAACCTGAGCAGCAGCCAAGGCGGGACGCCAAAGCTCTGCCTCCAGCTGACGGGCGCGGACAGGGGGGGAGGCTGCCAGGGGGTCGCCCCGCCGGGGAATGGCAGTTTAAGGGGACGGAAAGCGTCCGGGGGACGGAGAGCAGGGCGGCTCCCCAGAGCGCCAGGTGCGCGGTCCCCGCCGCCCTCCCTCAGCACCCTGAGCCGTTAGCAGAGCCGGCGGGACGCGGCAGCCAGGACCGGGCTCACTCACCGGGAAGCTGCCCCGTAGGCGGGCGGATCTCAGAGCCAAGTTCCTCAGCACGGCCCCCGCCTGCCCAGCCAAGGCAGCCGCCATCTTAGCCGCGCCGCCTGCCTGCCCTCCCGCCCGCCGCTGTCTCCGCCCTGCCCCGCTCCCCGGGCGGAAGCTCGGCGGGGCCCCGCGGCGCCCACCCCTGCGGAGGGAAGGAGAGGGGCCGGGCCTGGTGCCCGGAGCTCGGGGCAGGGCGTCAGGGGGCGGTGGGGCTGTGTGGGGGCGCGGGGACGACATCTTGGGGCAGGGTGCGTGGCTGGGACCGTGGAGGGAAGGGCGGGTTTGGGGACAGCCGTGCCGAGCATGGCTGTGTGTGGGGCCGGGGGGTTGAAGCAGGCGGGGGTTCGTGGGGAGGAAGGCAGTGGCTGGGAACGGTAGGGACGACAGTGTGCGGAGGGGCTGCCCTGACTGGTGTGCCTTCTGATTTTTTTTTTTTTCCCCAAGACTCAAAGCCCTTTTTTTTTTTTTCTTTTTTGATAGGAAATAGTAAATTAACCCATCCTAAAAAGCCCTAATAAGTCCTGCTGGGATCCAGCTGACTCTTCATAGGCACTTTAATCAGACCTCCACAAAATGCCTCTGTTCGTTCTTCATCCACAGGTAAAACCTGTTAGTTAACACCAAAACTGAGACACTGAATTCAGGCCCACTCGGGGGCCAGTGCTTGAGAACTGATAGCTCATGGGTCATTACATGGATATAAAATGTAACATAAGAGTTCCCAATCTGGCTATAGTTTCATAAAAGTGAGTCCCAGAAACCAGATTTGTGAAAATAACTCATTCCATCCATCAGGAACAACTTCGGGGCTGGTGTGGACACAGGTGTAGTGTGTCTACAGTCTGAAGCAAGCTCAAGAGTCCAACGGCCTGGTCTTCACAGTTCCAGTCTCTGTGTGAGCCCACTAAGCACTTCTGTAGGCGTTTCTGGTTAATGCACACTCTGGATAACCCACCCATGAGTAATGGAGTGTTGATTTTAAACAGTTCACACAAATTAGCAATTAACTATGATGATTTAAAAAAAAAAAAATGGCAAAAATTGAGCAGCAGCAATTTTAAAAAACAGTTTGTATTAAATTCACCTATATTGAAGCATATAGATTTTAGCATTATATTTAGGCATTAGTTATACTGAACACTATTTATTCAGTGGTTTATGATGAAATAGCTGAAACAAGTAAATCCATATCTAGTCCAGGATGTGAGTGGGAACAAAGGAGAATGCTCCTGTCAGTGCTTAGGACTTACACTCCTAGAGGTATTTTTAAAAAAATGAGGACTGAACAACTCCTTTATTGGAATTTAATCAGCAAATAAATTATACTTCTATTAGAGAAAAATCTGCAATTTCATAAAAACTGAGTTGCTAGAAAAATCTGAAATTGAACAGTTTTGTCTTTGTCATGACAATTTAAGTAATGTAATATGTTTCAATAAAGAATCTGAAGATGCAGCTTTTTGATAGCATTGGGCAATAATGTATGGTACCAGTATTAACCTAGGTATTACTGTGTGCTTATTCTTTCAGAATATTATATACTGACTTTGATATTATGATGGAGGAAATATAATTTCATTTTTAGTTTCATGACTGGTTCAGTAAGCACAGTGTTTCCTATTCATACAAACTATTATGGCTGTCTACATTAGGTTTAGATATATAACAGGTATATAAGCTTTCAGATAATGTGTGTGGATTGTATGCAACACTATCATTTAATACAACGAGGAGCATTTTCACTGCATAGTATAAATAGTGGAGAACCTTCTTTACTTTATTTTTTATTGTTTAGATTTAGTACATGGAAAAACACAGTGCAAATGCACGGTCTGGGTTAGTCACCAAGACATGATTTTTTTGTAGAAGATACCTGATCTTTAAAGTATGAGGAGAAAAGGTACAGAGATTTATTGTCTTCACATTCAGTTTCCTTCTATGTATGTGTAAAGCAAGGAAAATTTAGATTGAAGATGTCTCTGAAGCAATTAGCAGAGCAAGCAAGAGCCAGCTTTCTTGGAGTATGGGGTACAAGGATATGCATGTGGGTGTGTGAGAGAAGAGGTACGCATTCTGGATTATTGTTAGGAAACTCACCTGGGACACAGCAATTTAGGAACAGCTAAGGAGTAGTCCCATCCCAACAATTTCCTCACAAGTAAGGAGGGAAGAAAGTAACCTGCAAAATAAAAAAAGGGTAGGGAGAAAGAGACTGATTTCAAAGGACATTCCTTCTAGGCTTCCAAATGTTCCTCCGAGTGTCTATCATGGCTATGCAGCATTTAAGGGTGCTACCTTTCTCGTATCTTCCCCAGGATTAATAAAAAGCTAGATTGTAGCTGAGCTTTTTAGCAGTGGTCTGCTTAATGCAAAACAACCAGTAATGTTTTTGCAACTAAGTTTAAAAAAACATCCCATAACGCATAACTTAAGAACTTATCCTTAGGCCTAAATAGTTGATAGCGTTCATGTGAAAACATTTAAAAACCAAAAAATTTACCTTATGATAGGGAAAGCATAATTTTAAGCGGTTTTGCATTCCTCTTCATTGCAGCAGTACTTCTTAACAGTGAAATAGTATATTCATTTTCTCATCCATGCAGATTACCTCCCAAACCATTGTTCGCTAAAGATGGATGTCGCACCCAGCACATGGATAGTGTACCCAGCCATTCACAAAGGTTGTTTATCATTAATTTTTCATTTTACCATAAAGCAATTTGACAAATACAAACTCATTATAGCCAGCAGAGCTGAATGGAGGTTTTTCTCTTAATTTTTCCTGAGTAACATATCTGAGCTCATGCTGATACATGTCAGGAATAAAACTGCTATTACAGCAATGAAGCAGAGAGCATTTATGTTTTCATGGATAGGATACTCTTCCAATTTAGACTGAAATAGAACTGAGCCAAATACATCTTTTCTTATTCACACTGTTAGTCAACTTCAGTAGAGTACCTGCAAGTCAGGTGAGCCCTCGCACTTTCACTTTTGCTCATTGATAATATGCTTACTCCAGTCTAGTTTTGATGAGCTGTAGCCTGTTCTTCAGAAAACTGTAAACACAGGACTGACAGACATTTCATCATGTGCGTAGTACCTTGTAATCATTCTCGTAGCAACTTGAACTTGATATCCACTTAATGTCCTAGAGAATAACTTAATCTGTGTGTGAAAGATACACCATGCACACCATCCCCAAGAATAATGTAAGAGGGTAGTAAAACTGCAACAAACTCACTAAAGTAGTCCCACTGCAGGTGGCTGAAGGGTGAGAAACCAGAAACTGACCTATGTATGTAAATATCGGTTTGCCTCTTTAATTTTCAAGTTGCATGCACCTCTGCTGTACGTAGTGGAGCTTAGATGTGGCTGGGAGCAAAAGAATAAAGTGAAGCCTTGAAAGAGTCTTTGCATCTTCTGTTTGATATTGTAGGAAGCCAGGATGCCACATTTTAACACTGTGTGATAACTTTGACATGTAGTTAAAGCTAGAAACTGAAAAGAAGTGCCTAAACCGAGAAGTCTTTAAATAATAACATGTAGGAATAAAGAGAAAAAGTAGTGAAGCAACTCACTTTAAGAAAATTTATAGCAGGAGAGGCAATACGAAGGGGAGCAATAGTAACTTAATGCTCCACCTTTGTGATATATAACGATTTGACTCTGTAAAAAGGAGACAGTCAGGAATTATAACATAAATTAATTGGCTGAAAACAGTAGAAGTGATGCATCAATTTACAAGAGATGTACTGCTACCTTTTGCCAGGGGCCTACTGTCTAATAAGGCAAACAGGGGAGTTCAAGTTTCTCAGCAGATAGACTGCAGGTCTATAACACTCAGTTCCAACAACGCTGAGAACCCTGATATTGTGGGTAGAAAGACAATTTTATTGAACTTCTGTCAGAGACAATATGGGACTGTGAATAGAAAAAGTGCAAAGATCTGAGCTGTGGGATACAGTGGAGGAAAACAACCTCTCAGAGGCTGGACCTCTTTAATAAGATGTGACTATATCCCCATAAAGACTTTGAAGCCTTTAAGAAGTATAGACAATCTAAATTCAGGAAAGAAATGTCTAACAGTCTGGAAAAAAAAAAGAAAAAAAAAGATAAAGAGTTACTTGGGGAAGAAGAACAGAGGTAAGAATAGCAGCAAAACAGCGATGTAATGAAAAGGCAGACTGTTGTGTGTGCTAAGCAATTCAGTCTTATGCAGGCAAACATGCTAAAAAGAAACACTTTATGAAATAAGCAGAATCTTGGCTAGATTGATACTATTCTGTACGTTGTATTTAAAAACATATTTAACAGCAAGCTATCTGGAGTGTAAAGGAAAGTTCATAGAGGAAGAGATTGCCCGGACAGTCAGATGTGGAACATCCATGCCCAAAGGCACACGCTTGCTGACAGGAATCTGTGAGCTCTGTGTGTGCCGTGCAGTAAAGCTCTTCAACTCTCTCGCAGCAGGGCTGGAAGACCCATGTGGAAGAACAAAGGCAAGATGTCACTGCCTTAAGAGAAATTACTTGGATGCTGGCAAAACAAGCATTGTTATGTAGGATTGTTTGTGTCCTGCACAGTATCTGGAAAAAGGTGAGCGTTTTCCAGGAATGAAACTTGGATACTGCTTGAGACTGTAGACAGTAGTGTTTGCCTTTACCAAAGGGAGGCTAGGGAAATTAGGAAAGCTGTAGGTGTTCACATCACATCTAATCCATGTTTTAATTCACAGGTTGCAAAATAACTTATAGCATGTCATCCCAACTTGTTACAGGGCTTGAAATTTTCTACTGTAATTAATTTCTAAGCCTGTAGAGTGAAAGGGCTGCTAATATGTGAGGGGTAATTTTTTCGGAATGAATTTTATGGATTGCAGAGGAAGGGAAATTGATTTTTCTGCCGAATTAAGTATTGATTTAAAAGTAGCTTTCTATGCTACCTAGTTTGGGGTCATGGGGTACTATTTCAGTGGATTTTGTAGATTGCTTGCTGTGTTTTCCTATTTCAATAAAATCTTTCAGCATGGATGCAGGTTTCACTTCCATTACAATCGGTTGGACACCAGCAAGTGGTTCAGTGATGACAGAAGTTCGTGAAACCCATAAACTTTCTGAACAGCCTAACAAAGAAGTGCAGAACTGTGTAAAAAAAAATTATAGCAAAATCTGAATGCACCACTAGAGAAAACTGAACTGCCTAAACATAAAGCAGGGTAGGAGCAGTTACTATGGTATTTGGTGCATATGCTTGTGATTTTATTGTCTAGACCACATATTAGGATGTTTACAAGTGTGTAACATAAAGGAGGATTTTTTGCCGTAGCTGGTGACAAGAGTGTTTACGCCTAATAGAACTGTGCTGTCTGCAGTCACAACTGTAGGTAGACAGCATCACCGGTGGTTTGAAAAGATCTCAATGCCTTAATGAGATCTTGGAATAGCACTTGTTTGTAAAACGTAACTCTTGGGCTTGTACCTCATACCATGCAGAGACCTGGTGTGTACTATACACTCTGCTGTTCTGTAGAGGGGACATTATACGTGCTGGTATCAGACCTGCTACAAACTATTCTGCGTTAGTTGGTGACCGGCATCAATTTGCTATTCAACAATTTATCATCTCACTGCCTCTTTGTACTGTTTATTCCCCTCCAGTTTACACCTCCTTCCATTTCTTTAGATAGTGTATCAGTATTTCTTAGTCTTTGTCTTTTAGGCAGTAAGTCATTTCACCTTTACTTTTTCCTGCACTAACCTCATGTCATTGATTAGTGGACAGTGTCATCATCAAGCCTTGAAGGGCTTGCAGTGAGAGAATGTATATGTCAAACATGAATTCCCCGAAAATGCATCTATATGAAAAGGCCAAAGTTTGTAATTTTTTTTCCAGTTTTGGTATGTTTTCTGGGAGAATACCTACAAATGCAACCACACAGATAAGGCTGGGGTGTTTTATTTTTTAATCTGTTCCCTTTGGAATAGAAACTACCAGTGAATAGCAATCTTATACATGCTACTGGTAGGGGGTGCTTTCAGATGTCTCTTTTGCTAGCTAATGTATCAATTACTAACTGAAGTATCAATTGTTCAAAAACGAAAGTGAAGTGAAAATGTAAGTTTCTGGAGTAGAAAAAACAGGCTGTGCATGTTTCTAGAGGTCACTTCAAATTCATGCAGGAAACCTTGAGGAGCCTAATGAGAACATGAAATATAATTGAATAAGAACAGACCATGCCCATGGTGGACTTTTTTTATTCAGTATAAGAAGCCATATAGTTTACAGACTAAAGAACAACTTCAGTTTGGTAAAACATTTTTTAGCCTTTAAGCAGAACTCCAAAATATTTTGCTTATGAAGATTGTTACAATCTCTAACAAAAATATACGTTCAACTGATTTTATAAACTCACGGATATGGACATACACAAACAATCACAGCTTAAAATGTTTATGTCTTTGTACAAATGTGTTTGTACACATATACACTAGGTTTTTCCTGCTTCAGGAAATAATAACAGAAAACTTTTTTTTCTACTAGTAGAGCTAGAAGGAATAAGAAAAACTTCCCATGGCCTATTTTTTAAATAGCTTCTACAAAGTATGGAGGAATTACCATATTTATCATTAATATGCATTTATTAAACAGATCAAAATGGGAATGCTTTAGCCATCAGTTTGACTGTAGCAGAGCCCTAAAAATTCCTCTTTTGCATTCTGTATCAAAAAGGAGATTGGAATAAAATTTCTCAAAGCAACTGATAGTTCTAGTATCCATTTAGTTTAGTAAAGTAGCATTTGCAAGGTTAGCTGTTAAATTTAACACTGTATAGCTTCATCTACGTACATTGTTTGTCCTTAATAAATGTGTTTTAATGGTTTTGTTTCTGTAGGAAAGTTGGGGATGTTTTAGTGCATACAAGCAAATCTACAATCAAAATTCTACCCCAGTGGGTATTTTTGTACTATCAGTCTGTGCTTCAGAAAATGTTGAATTTTGTCTTAAGTAGAAAACCAGTGAAGACCAATTCATTAAGAACAACTGCCACAGGAGGTATGTGATTTGTTTTGAGAGTCATTTAGGCTCAAAATGCTTACTGTAATAAAAATTCAAGGAAACAATAGAAAATCTACATGGACATTTAAAGGCTGTGATGATTTTATGTTTAAAATTAAGGTAATATGCATCTAAAGTGTAGTATTCTGAGAAAATCACTCTTTTAGTCACTTTAGATTTAGCTTCTTTAGACTTTTAACGTATTTTTAATGAGTGTTGAGCTATATATGTGAAATGATTCAGTTTGTTACTCAAGGCTACATGTGGCTTGCTTGATGGAATTCAGAGTAGGATTCCTGACAAATAACAGAATTTGAAGGGATAAATGCCAAGAGTAAACTTTCTTATCTCCGCTGGTTTCTGGGAACATAGTTATTACAGTGTCTGTGGCCCATGGTTCAGTTCTGTGCACAATACTGAATTTACTGATCAACCTACAGATATCAATGCAAGTGCGTAATGCGGTTTTGACAGTAGGAATACCCAAGTAATGAACTGTTACTTTTAATCAAAAGAACTTTAATATTGCCAATGAATACTCCCCCAAATTCTAATGGAATTTGTATGTATGAGTTTGAGTGTTTCCTTCAATACTTGCATCTAATATTGCCAGCCAGGAAAGAAAAACAATACCGTATGACTTGTGTGATACATGCAACTGCCTGCCATTTTTCAACTGAAAACACAACTATTACCACCCGATAAAACTGATAATTATTGCAATTAATTAATTACTGCAGAACAACAAATAACTGAGGAATTTGCAAAATGCGTCAGTGTTCTGTGAAGAAGAGAATAATTTCTTAGGCAATACTTGTTATGAATTAATCACTCAGCTTTAATGCTAAGTGTGATCCTGTGATACAGCATATAAATATGAGCTCCAGTCAATAAACAGTGACCAGGCTTAAGAAGGGATTTATCTCTTGTCCAGAGTTCCTGGAGAATAGCAATGAGTCTTTATTTTAAACCTCACCTCTTAACAGAAGGAGCAGTAAGGTTCATGCTGTCTTATATCAGGAGCATAGACTTGAGCAGTCGCACTGTGCCTTACACAAACTTGTCACCATTATATCCTGCAGAAGTCTCTCATTCTTTTCAGGCCAGTGCAAGTAATAAGTCAAGATTTCTGGCACCATATAAAGCACAGAAAATGTGTGTACATATATGTGCGCATAGGTACCTTAACTGATAGAAAATTTATAATAAAATATATACTAAAATATTATATAAGATCTTTCTTCTACTGTTTGTTTTTTTTTTTGTGATATTAGAAATTCTGCATTTTCCTTCCTAATTCCTACGGTTTCTTCCTGCTTATTCAAAATTGTGAGGAAGTTTCAGTACACCTAGTATTCCAGAGATTGCTAGTAAGCCTGTACAGATTAATTGCATATAACACAGATCAAATTGCATAGAATTGTTAATGTAGCCCAGTCCTGCCCTGGTGCATCTGTGCTGTCAGACTGAGCAGGTCTGTCTTAATAACCCAAAAGGCTGAGAGAGTGAGAATCGGCTCCATAAACTCCACTCAAATGAGAAAATCAGTCCTCAATGAACACTGAGTACAGACCATCAGAAATCATTTTTCTTGATGGGCAGATGGAGAAATGTGTTTTTCAAGGTAAGCTGTTAAGTTTTTGAAAGGTGACTATCAGAGGTCATTTCAGCCTCAGTTGATTATCTCTTAGGCTTTAGCTAAGACTAAAAGAGCCTCATATGTACAGCTGTGGTCTGCAGAATGAAGGGTGTTTATCGTAGACAAAAGTTGAAGCAAAGTCAAAGTCTACAAAAAGGAGAGTCCTTCCTTTTAGGACAGCATGCTTATCGGTGACCTGAAAGCTTACCTTTTTGAACACTTTTGCTCTCTCATCAATGTGAAACCAAACCAGAGTGCATGTTTGTTATGCAATTTCTATTCTTTTTTTGCAAAGAATGCTGGCTTTATATACCTAAAATACTTAGTCGTTCCCCAGGATGATAAGATAATCTGCAACTTTAAAATAATAAAAAAAAAAAGAGGCAGCAAGAGCATACAGAAACTCCCCCACTAGTTCAAAAACGCATTAGTAGAATGTCCTTATCTTTGTGATGTATTCTGAAGCCACAGAACAAAGATGAAGCAAAAGCTTGCGGAGACATTTGGTGTTAACTTACTTTGTCTCATTGCTTTTGTTATCTGCTGTAGTAGTCACATATGTCACATATGACAACTCTCTGTTACAAACAAGGCTGCCATCCTGACTTCATCCAGCTCATCTGCAACATAATGCTCGGGCTGTCTCAAGGCAAGTGGTCTGCAGGATTGCTAAGACTTCTGCTCAGATACCGCAGTGACACCTGAAACGGTCCAGTCTTAATTCCCCTCATTTGTTGAAGTAAGCTGAAATTTTCGTCAGGGAGCTATTGCTTCTCATTTATGAAGCAAAACATCAGCTATTATGGTAATAATACGGAAAGCCTCATTAATTACAGCACCCAATAAAGAATAAAGTGAGTGTAAAGAAGCCAAGCAGATGGTGCATTATAAACAGACTTTTTAAACAGTAACCTTCACAGTAGGGAATGCTGTAGGTAAGAGTGCAACTTAACTTTCATTAGAACATTTTTATTTCTATGCTTAGAACATAAATGTATTTCCAGGTATGTTCTTTGCTGAAAGTTGAATTATTCTGGAAAGCCTGAGAAAAACAAAAAGCAATACAATTGCTTTCTAATTACAGAGATTATAGGGTGGAGGTGGGGGAGAAGGGGATATGCTGTGATGTTTTTACTGTTTTCTATCATTCCTTCTGCAGTTTTGAAACATACTGAAAAGAAAAAGTTGCTAAAAACTTTTTAGGAAGAAATTTGGTGGTTAGCAGAGGCAAAATCAGGGGCAGATGTAGCTCTATTTTGGGAGTGTGGAGCTGGGGGAGAGGAGGCTTAGAGAGCCTTGCATAAAAGGTGTAGCCTTTGAGGTACCATTTTCCCAAAGGAAGGGAAGAGGAGAGTGAGAAAATACTGCTATGTTAGTGGCAATTTTAACAGACAAACCCAGTAAAGATTCCTCCATCCATATCCAGCATTCCTGTATACCTAGGAAATTAAAATGTAACATGCCAGTTTCCCTTGCAAGCATCCATAAAATATCTGTAATACAAACCTATAAAATATTTGATTAGAGCAACAATAACTGTACACTTCTGCATACCAGAAAACTAGCAAACTCAATTCCCATCCAGTAACTTACCAGCAGGATTTATTTTATTTGAATGAAATGAATCCTAAGAAAAAAACTCTGCTTCAGCACAGCAATGCAAGAATATTGTTCACATCTGCTGGGTGACTTAACTGACTAGCCCTGGGAATGACAGCTGCTCAGATAAGATACTTTGCATCCATGCCTACAGTCTTTGTAGGCTTTCTAAACTCAGCCTGTGTGTATATCCCATCTGCCTTTGCAGACACTGCATTGGGAGCAGCCTCAAGGTTTCTTTTTTTTTTTTTTTTTTTCCCAGTATCCTATGATTTCAGCAGGATAACAGAACTACTAGCTCTCTGCTAGTAGCTGAGGAGGATCTGTGAAAGAAGGAGATCTTTACTCTTGGGCAGGTTTGATGCAGTAGCCTGACAACTCCAAAGCCATGTCTGGGAGCTTTTGTTCTAAGCTTTATTAAAAACATGGACTTTTTGCTTGGGGACAGTAAGTTTAAAGTAGTTTCTGTTCAATCTTCTAATACTATTCAACCAATTAGGCTTTATTAGATTGTTCTTGAAATAATGTATATAACTATAGCTATTCAGAATATACGCACCCGGTTCTTTCAGCTATCAGCTTTCTGCTGCCTTAGTGACATTCATATTACACTTTAACTTTATTGTTAATGAAAATCTAAGATTCATGGCAATACACTGACATTGCATTACTTTTTTTTTTCCTGATATAACTGGCAATTAAGTCCAGTTTATTTTTAGTCTGGACATTCAACAACAAGAAAACAACAATCAAATAGTCCATATAAAAAAAGAAAAAGAAAAGGAAAAAAAGGAACATATTAAGAAAATGCTTCTGTACTCAAGCAACCTTTATTTCAATTCTAAACTGTACAATCAGGTGGAATTGGAGAAATTAATTTTGTTCACTCTTCTGGGCTGGCGTGTATTTTGAAAGGGGGCAGTAGGAAGGCTGGATTCCCTATACTCTAGCTCATTTCTTGTCTCGAGCCTTTTTGTTTGTGATCTCTGAAACTGCAGTTCCCTATATAAATATTCAGTGTATGGTAGTATGTATAGAGAATATTCAGAGTAATGTTGTCTGGGGTGATTCACTGGCCAGTCCACCTGTACGTTATACGTTGGTTTACAGGTCAGGATGCCAAAGGCAGCTCTGGATGATGCTACCACAGTTCTCCTTCGGGTACCATTACACTGCCATTGGCCTGCCCTCAGTGTGCCAGCCCAACAGGCCACATAAACTTGGGCAGCTCATGGGGGTGTCTTTGATGTATCAATGGTCATATCAATCTGCTCCTTGAATGGGATGATAGCAAGAGACAACCTCTGTCTCTTGAAGAAAACTCCTGGTTGTTAACGAAGCTTTCCGTTATCCATCTGTAAAGATACCTAGCTCTTGTGTTCTCAAAATACGTGTATGAAACTGTGGCAGCTGTGAAACTTAGGAAAGGAGCTCTTTGCTGCCATCTCTCAGTGAACTGAGAAGAGGAGGAGATGTATGTACAAACTTTTTTGGCATATTTATTTGCCCACTTTCTTCCTGAGGGGCATTTTTACTGATTTGTTAAGGAGTCATCAACATCTGGAGAATCAGAGAAATGAAATAACATTATACTTGTTGTATGGTGAAGAAAATCAGAACTGTGTTTAAGTATAATCTGTTTAGGAGTTGTCATAACTGAACCTCAGTCTTATATGGGGTAGTAAATGAAGCTGAGTCTGTATGAATATGTAAGTACATCTGTTCCTAACTGATCTGATGTGTTAAGTGTGGTGAAAAATGGAGTGGAGACATTGGCGTGACAGAAGATGACAGTAGCATCAGTTAGGTACGATGATACGGGATTAGCACTGACAAAGGGTGTAAATGGGGGAGACAGCAAATTGCTTCCTCTACGAAATGAGGCAGGTCTTCTTGAGGGTGTTTGTGAATTTGTCTATTCCCATTTTTGACAGTAAATTATGAAAAGGGTGCAGCTATTGCTTAAACTGTGAAATCATTTGTTCATCAAAGCTCAAACCAAGTTATAGAGTGTATCCAAAGATGCTATGTGTGTCTTTCTTCATAGGTGCAACAGAAATACTTTAAATATCAAACAACATTTTTTAGAAACATTGCTATGCAGTTGGTGCAAATCGTTGCTGAAATCCATTTCATCTTCATTTCCTAGTTTCAGAATCAGACTAAGCTCTTCAGAAAGAAATCATGCTTCTTGGCGAACTCAGATAAAATGTTTTGGTTTTTTAATGCATTTATGGGTTATATTTTGAGCTAGGTTTTGCAAGTTTTAAGAAAAAATCATAGTGTCTGAACCTAGTCCTTCTTGTTAGCAACAATATTTGGAGGAATAATTGAATGTTTGTGTCATTATGGGAAGCTTCCTCAACATAGTACTCACAAATAGTCTCATTAAAATTAAAGAGCATGACTATATGGCTATGCAAACACACAGTTTGACCCTGAAGAGGAGACGTGCTAGAGTTTCTGTGACTTCCTCCAGGGATTTCACTATTGCTATTGATTTTACATGAAGGCACTCAGATAGTACAGTGATGGACGGCAGTATAAAACCCTAAGAGAGATGGATGGACATGATTAAGTGTTTATTGGCCAGCAGTCAGTACCTTTTCCTTATCCTCTCAGGTCCCAATACACATATGATATGCTGTTACCGCTTTTAGCTCCGGGGTTGGTCATTAAACTCAAGCAGAAATAGCTGACGTATTTAGGTCCAGAGGTCTCTAGTTCATTGCTTGTTTATCTCCGTGCTGCAGTCTAATATCGTTACAATATTGAGGCCTAAATAAATAGCTGAGTTGTGTATCTTTAATTTGTCAAAAACTTTTAATTCAAATATCATTAATCTTTAAAATTTTCAGCTATTTTGTTTGTTCCTTAGAGAATTTACAATTTCCCTTGAGACTGTGGTCAGTTTTTACTTTTTCCAAAAGAAGCACAGAAACAATATTTTGCCCCAAAAGGACTTTATCCTCCCTTCATGTTCTGTTTAATACTTTTTAGTTGAATAGTGTGAACTTTTCAAGACACGTTTCTGGGATTTATTCATTAATAACAGACTGTAGATGGAAGGGTTTTTTATCAGAGAAGTAAACCTAGGAGGAAGTCCTGAATGTTAAGACTGGGGATGGAGGCTGGTACAGTACTGTTTCTTTGAGCAAATCTGATTGAATTTGAATGACACAGAAGATAGTGTGCTTTTATTTTATTCACTCGTTCTGTTACTCTCACAATAAACTGTATAAGCTCAGGAAGCATTTTCTGGGATGTAGAAAAATTCTTAGCAAGGTGTGCTAAGAAGAAGTGAGCATATTTTGTAGTTTACTACTGCTTGATATTTAG
Organism: Tetrax tetrax; assembly: GCA_009806455.1. Classification (NCBI taxonomy): domain Eukaryota; kingdom Metazoa; phylum Chordata; class Aves; order Otidiformes; family Otididae; genus Tetrax; species Tetrax tetrax. Next base: position 601,955 of record WHYT01017465.1, on the reverse strand, counting down.
ATGGGCAACTTTCTGAAGAGTGCTTTGAGATCCTGCAGCTCAATATTTGGCTACATTTTTATTTTAGTGTAGTTGACAGTATTGCAATCAATGCCTTGCTATACAGCAAGTCTATCTGGAATCAAGCACCTGGTCCTTACTCAGGGAACGTTCAACTTATTTTCTAGCCATTGACATCAGTTGATACGACATTGCTGGTACTTTTCTCGCTGGGTCTGATTTTATGATCTAGGCTCAAGATTTGAATTTCAAGGTTTTTCTTCCCTGGAGGAGGGAAAGGTATAGAGTTTCACATCAGAAGCAACAGGCTAGATCTACCCTAGCTAGAGTAAATAGACATAGATGATACTTGTGAAGTCCACAAAAATATGAAGTACACTCTTTCCACCTTTGTTGCAGCCTTTTAGTTAAATATAGCTTTCAACTAATACAGAGCGTATATGTGATTTGTTTGGACCTAAGTAGAATAATTTTTTGTAAGCACTAAATTAACACAGTATTTAATTGGTATTTTCTGCTTAGGAGATGACTCTGAACTGCCTTCATTTCCTTCCACATAGTTATTATTCAAGGACTAGGTTTTCAGCATTTTTAGATTTAATGAATTTGTGAGGAGTAATCTAAATCTTAGACATGTTACCCCAGTGTCACTAGCTAAGCAAAGTCATATGAAGTTGTCTCAGACAAACAGTCTTTCTGGCACTCATAATAATATTATTTGTAAAATCTGCTTCCCACAGATCTGTGCCCAAAATGCATTTTGCACACTAAAAGAGTACAGAAGTGGTCAAGTGCAAATGCCTCAGAAAAGTTAGTTAAAACAATGACTGAATATTCATAGCAGCCATCTTTTGCATAATGTATCTTTTTACAATAAAAATGCTATTATCTCTTTATTCGAGACATTCCCTAGTGACATGTCAATGGTTCTGGGAAAAAAAAGTCTTTAAAAAACTTGATGTCTTTTTCTGTCACCTGAAAGTTCAGAGCTACAAAGTCTTTCCCCAGACAGTGTGGCTTGTTGTCTGTTGTCACTTGCTTCCATTTGTCTAACAAATACTGCCACTATTTAGGTTTGTCACAGACTCTGCTTCAGTTTCTTTTCACCTTGTGATGCAACTTACAGCTCCATCACAGACCTGTTTAATAGATTGCTCAGCATCATTTCTCACTCCCTCGTCCACACAGTGTGGGGGGAATATTTCTGATCCATTTTCCTTGCAAGGGACTCTGTAGAAAAGACATATCTTATTGTCATAAGGCAGTGCTTTTGTCTGCCTTCCAGTTCTGACTGAGTTAGGTGGCTGTTCTTCTCACATGTACTCCAACCTGTTTATTTTCAGCTGCTTTCCAGCTGACCTGAGCACATGCATTTGTTTCTACACTGATGTGAATGCTGGATTTCTTTTTTCTTTTTTTTTTTTTTTTTTTTTTTTTTTTTTTTTTTTTTTTTTTTTTTTTTTTTTTGCTATGAAGTTCTGTTTTGATTTTTTTTTTCGGATTCATTCTTCCACATTCTGGTCTTCATGGTCAAATGCTTTGAAAATTCATTTTCTCAAGCCTAGTCTGAGATTTTATTGGAAATATTGCATTGTGTATGTAAGTACACCTTCTTCCTCAAGATCACTCAATAATTTATACCCTATTAGAATGTGTTTCTATAGGAAATCATGGTTGCTTGACCAGCTCAATTACGCTCTGCATTCTAGAAGAATTTGCTATCATAAAACTGGATGGCAAAGCATTAAAACAGCTGAATAATCCAAGAATAGTTGGAAACTTCATGTAAATTAAAGTAGTATTCCAGCAGTATATAGCATAATATAAAATGTACCCTAGCTATATCTTCTATCTTCTACCTCCACAATAGAAACAATGGCAAATATTGTGTTAAACTATTCTAATTTTTCAGCTACTTAACCTTTTGTAGAGTGTGTATTGTAAGCTCTGCAGCAAGGTAGATGGTTTATGACAAACTTTTATAGGTTTTCTCTAAAAACCATTCATGATATACAATTCTTTTTTTACTAAAACCATTATACTTTTACTACATCAAAACAGTTCATAAGCATTCAATAGCAGACAGAGGAAACTGAGTGACATTCTACTAAAGGTGCCAGTAACTCCATACTTTCATGTATACTTTCAAAGAAAAGACTTAAAAGGAGCTCGAGAGCTCATACAGAATGTGATGGATTTTGGACAATTGTACTATTCTTATCCCAGGAGTCTGAGAGAATTGAATTTGATTTGTTGGGAGGTGTTTGATAGTGATTCTCACAGTGATTCTTAGTAGTGGTGTTATGGTCTGGTGGTGTAGATCCCCGGGAGCTCGGCCTGCTTCCGCTCAGTCAATGGCACATGAAGAGCCCAAGCATGATCTTCCAAAGCTCCAGTAGAAGGAACACTGCGGTCTCCTTAACTGTGGAAGAAAATGGCAGACTGAAGTTCACGACTTTTCCAGAAATGATGGATATATTATTTTTCATTATAGAGTTTCTGCAGAGGCTCAGGGAATTTAAAAGGAGGAAAAGACAGTTGCAAATATTACCCTGAACTGGAGAGCAGTGATAAGAAACTGATAGAAGAATGTGCCTTCCAGCTGCAATTTGAGATTGCCTGCAGAAATCCTTGTGAATTCCAATTCATTTTGTTGAGCTAAAAGAGGTACACGGATTAGGAAGAATAATTCCTTTAGGCAAAGGAAGAAAACCTTTGCCACCTTGCTGCTGCCTGTGCTTATCTCTCTCTTTTATTATTCCTTCACAGTTTCCTTTTCTTCAGTGATGCATCACCTCTCCAGGTAATAAATCATAAAATCTTTGTGGATAATGTCTTCATTTTGCATGGTAAACACATGCCATAAACCTATGTGAAGCTTAATAACTGGTTTATGGTATCCTTCTTCCCGTGAACACTAGAGTCAGAGGATCCTACTAGCACTGACCCATGTGTTCTGCTTTCAGAACTGGCAGTGGTATCTGACACTGTGTAGTGTTATGGAGACCTAGTAGTCCTGCTTTACCTGGAACACTGCTGCAAAATGCAGATAGGTCTTGTAATGACATTGTTCCTACTGTGCAAACCAGCCTCTCCTCTAAGCATGCCTGTGTGCCATTCCTAGCTTCCCTTCGTGGAAGCCCTTCTATAGAAATGAAAGGACTGTAAGGATTAAGAGTGATCCAAAATGGACTGGGCCAATTCTAGAGCTGGTTAAACTAGTAGAAGCATTTTCCTATAAGCCATACATATAATATCCCGATGTTCCTTTTCCCACCCTGCCTGCCTGGGATATTTTTGGCAGCCAGATACTCATTGTAGTATGAAGTGCAGGATCAGAGAGCCATAAGCGCCCAAAGTGGAACTGACAGCTCTGAAACAAAGATTGCAGGAATTTTCTCTGAGCAGGAGTGGTACTATCAGGCCCATCATATGTAAGGCAATTACAATGTAAGCTAATGAAATCAGATGCCAGCTTTGCTGATATAACTAGTTTCACAACCTCTAGCCTTCCTAGTGTAACACAGAATAATTCATAATGGGACTGCACAGAACTGTTTCAATTAGATTTCAGCAGTGGAGCGAGTTATTTTAGCTAGACAGAAGCATGCAAAGCCTGTAGGCTCAAACACATGGTAATTGAATAAATAGACTCAGGCTCTTGCTATCACAAAAGAAATTAAGAGCTCAGTGTAAAAGATGTAAGAGTCTACCTCTAAAAGACACTCGTTCGGCTGAAATCATCTAACTGCACTCCACTCAAAAATCACACTTCTGGATGAGGGGAGAGGTTGCCATTTCTCAGAAAAACTCTTGGTGGTGAAGATGTCTTCAAGTGAATATTGTGTACAAATGTAAAAAATGCCTTCAACACATAAAAAAACCCTGAGCACTAATCAGTAAGCAGGGATTCTGAAGGCAAACTCTTTCATAGATACTATCTTTATTAAAGCTGGTATTTCAGCGTTTCAGACAAGTATCATTGCTAATCACATGAACTGAATATGGCACAGGTATTTGTGTTTGTGTGGGTATTTTTGCATCCCCACCCCTGGCAACTGTTTTGCTATGCTTACTGCAGCTTTCCTGCTAAAGGGTATTGAAATCAGAACCTAAGTATCGCAGCAGCTGAGTGTTTCTGGACCCCCGCATTCAGTGCGTGGAAGTTTCTTCCTGTCTGCATGGTGGTTTTTGCTCTTTTCTGATGGTGTTTTTCTTAATTATTGTAAATAACAGACACATTTTCTTCAGTGCAAGGAGGAGCTAATGTCCTGTCCCTCGTGGAAATGGCATAGGGCAAACTGATTATGTAAACTATCAAATGCTGTTTGAGATCCAGACACTGAGAAGAGGAAGAGAAGGCAGATTTCTTCTGCAGAAAAGCAAGTGCTAACTCTGCTCATAAAATAAAAAATAAAAAAATCCTATCTGAGACAGATCCAGAATATTATATTCTTAACAGGAATGAAGAAATATGAAGTTCAGCTGAAGTGTTGACAGAATAGTTTATCATGAGGTAAACCACTTTCTTCAGATAAGCCTTGCTTTTTAAATTCCTACACATGCAATTATTTTCCTTTCGAGGACATTTAAAAATAAACCATCAAACAGGATATTTCCAAAATGACAAAATCCTGAACCGAAAGGACAAGATCCTGAACCTGAAATTAGGGAAAATAATATTTGGCCCATAGATTGAATAAAATTTCTCTCTGCCATTCTCAGGTCTTGAATTAAGTGGTAGAGTATGAAAATGTCTATCTACATGGATACTGCCAAGAGCCCCCAGAATTAGTCCTACAGCAATCTAAACAGTTGTGTTGTTCGAGAAAATTTAAGTGTCAGTCACAGTGTTTGATACTGCCCCACAGAGAATATCCATTTTATTTTCTTTACTCTGGTGTAGGATTATCTTTATAATAATAGTTGAGGCTATGTGTAAATCATTCTATAAAAATAAAGGAGATGTAACTGGACAGGCATGAAGTTTGGCAGTCCTCTCATCACTCATGATTCAACAGTGATTACGCTGAGTCATCTCGTTAGCTGAGTGGATCTGTTCCTATTTGGTCATGGAAAATTGTAGTGCATCATCATCATACAAAATGATCAACAATTGACTTTTTTCTGACAAGAGGGAACTGTGAAAGCTGTTTACTTCTTCTGTATATTGTATGGCACTAGTTTGTATAGTTTCTTATTAAATCACAAACAGAAGTCCTAAAGTTATAATGTGTTGATCATGAATTTAGGTAAGAATTTTGCACTTACTTAGAGACTACCGTAGGGGACAAAGAAATCACCAGAAGTGCATTAAGGAGCCACTGTATACCAGTTTTCAAGCTTTCAGAGGAAAGCTGTATAGTTCATTATGCTAAAAGCAGAAGGCACAGATTTGATAACTGGCCAGGGTGCAGATTGCACACATGGGTACCAAAGGTGCATCACTTCTGAGTGCTTTGTTCGGGAGAGAACTTTCACCTTTGCGCAAGTGTGAAGGCAGAGCCCCCAGTCAGTTTGTTTCTCAGAAATGGGAGTGGACTATGGAATTATTCCCATTGATTGTAACTCAGACATTTACGTTGTCTTTTTTTTTTTAATTGCCTTCTCTTTTGAAGAATTGATTTCAATAAGGGAAGCAGTACCAAGAGAAGATTGCTTGTATTGAATTCACATTGAACTGACTAAAAAACATGAAAGTTATTAGAAAAATAAACATATTTCCTTTTCCATTATGCAATATTTCATCAACAAATTTATTAGTTTAATATACTGTCTAAATAAAATTGACAAGCAATGTTATTTAACATCATTGGAGAATAATTTTGGCAGCTGGAGAATATATTTTTATGTACACAATGCAGTTTACAATTAAATATGTTTTTTATGACAGATCATATAGTTTTTCACCTTATGTAGCAAAGAGTGAATAGTGTGAAGATAGTGTAAATCTTCATAAAGAAGCCTAATTTTGTTTACATTTTTGCCAGATTATTGTAAAGTCTTAGCTACTGGAGTAAATCTGCGTAAGGTTATTTGGACAATAATGAAGTGATACTCATCACCATTAACACTGTGCAAAGCTAGTGTTCTTGCAATGAAAAAAAGGTGCTGTAACTGAGATGAGAATCTGTTTTGCAACTTATAGAGTAACATAGCTTAAAAAATAATCAGGTGCAGTACACACACTTCCAAGTGAAGGCCTAATTTTACAGGTTTTCAGCAGTTCCTGTCTGTGAGGTGATGCAGAAGCTATGTCTCAGTAGTACGGTCAGCATTGCCTGCTGGAGGAGCTGATGGGAGATAAAATAGAGGCCCTGAGTATGTATGAATAATGCTACTCTCTATGGGAAATATTATTTTCATGTAAACCAGAAAATGAGTATCCAAACATCAATTCACTTGAGCTGTGAGCATTGAAGCAAAGAGGTTTTCACTCATTGGTTCATTTTGGTTTATCACCCTAAAAATTTGAGTCACACTGATAGAATTTTTAAGCAACATCACTATGAAGAGTGAACAGCATGGCTTCCTGATTTTCCTTTAGATTACAAATCAAAATACCCTTTTATACCCTTGTCCCACTCCCTCAACTTAGGGTTAGATTGGGAACATGAACTTCTGCTTTGTCATTCCAGTTGGTTCATTTCATTTTGGTTAGATTTTCCATTGTTTAGACTGTTATTGGTTATTAGCTGGCACTATTAGACTGGGGAGATGAGACTTTGCTGGTGAAAAAGCGTAAGCAATTGGAATGACAAGGTTGTACTGGTAGTGTGGTGGCTGTGCTGACTCCAGCTCCGTTGCAGCATGTGCTGTAATATTACAGATGCCTTGTTGTGATGCAGTGAAATTAGATCAGTGCCCATGGGCCCTACCACAGAACTGTGGAACAACACAATGTTTTCCATGTCTCCGTACCAACAATATACACTAACTCTGTAGAGTGACTAAACTGTTTTAAGTGTTACACAAGAGGAAAACATCATATCTGCAAAGTGCATCGACAAAAATTCAGGCAATATTTTACAACCAGTGCTGTGTTGTTACTGCTTTTAATAGCCTGGGTTTGGATTATTCAGGGTCTAGCACAGCATTTGGAAGCCGTGAGCTCAGAAACAAACTGTGCTTCACATATAATATTGAGACAAGGCCTGCACGTATCTGAAGGCAGAGTGGGGTCCTAAATCTGTGTGAATAATAGCTGGAGGCATCATTCCTTTCCATTGATTTCAGTGCAGTTCCTGGGCTGTGTGGCTGCGCACCGTGCTGCACTATTCGGGCTGCCTCTCTGAACTGGAGCAGAATGACTTCACTGAAGAGAGCTGTTACGTGCTGCTTTCTAAGCAATGTCTGGGTTTAACAGCCAGAGCCTCCAGTTAAAATTCCTTTCCAGGTGCTTTTTCAATGGTAGGAAAACTTGCCTTTGGCTACATTTTTTTTCTGAAGACATTCCCAAGACAGCATACTGCCTTTCTCTTCAGACTGTAGGACAAGACACTTTGCTTACATAAGTCTGGCCATTTTCTCTGATGTAGAAGGACCTTTCAATGATTTGGAGCAGCTGAACAAATGACCTACAACTTCAAGATCAATACTTGTTTTATATGTTTGTACGTATTAGTAATTCAGATCCAAATATTCATTCATCTAAATGTTTGAAATCAGTCTCACATCTCTTTCATGAGTATTTTCATACTTTTGCGCTTGACTAGTAGTACGTAGTGGCTGCATGTGATTCTCTCAGCTTAAAAATTCATATACTCAGTTAAACATTAGATTTGGAATATTCAGTATCATTTGAAAATAAATAAGGCCCCTAAAAGTGGCTTTTCTTACATGGTGTAAGGTTTTTTTTTTCCATCATTACAACTAGGTGCTGAAGTTCGCTGGCTCAGAGCAGTAACGCAGATTCTGCACATCAGAGGTGCTGAGGGACAAAAACGACTGTTCTGCAGTAAGGCGGGAAATGGGAAAATTGCCTGAGGAAAATCAGCTAATTTAACCTTTTTCTTAATTTGTTCTAAAATGAAAGAGTTAATTAGTGGAGTTAAGTTTCTGGTTGGTTAGAAGAGCACTCATTCTGCATAGACAAATGACAGAGTACACCGCAGATTTAATTAAAGAGAAGAGAGATAAGTACTGCATTGTATGCTAAAGTAATGTTTACTATAGCAATTGATTACTCTGCAGACAGCTTGTTATTTTCTTTTCCTATTTAAAGTGAAGATAAGAAATATAGAAGGATGATAAATATTCGATCTGAATTGTACCTTTCAGGGAGGTGACTGAAAGATATTGAGAACACTTTTATAAGAAATAAAGCTGCAAAATCCACAGGCGATATAAATTGACATCTATCCATTTGGCTTTACTGAGTGTTGTTTTACACCAGTTGAGAATCTGACTCCCAAGAGTGCTCATAACAAACTTTGGTGTCTTCAAACTGCTCTGCAAAGAGCTGGACTTCTTATATCAGTGTGCAATGGCCTGATAAATCATCATCCATTTCTTCTGAGAAACTGAGGGAGAAACGACTGGAAACAGCACTGTTGTTCTCTGGAAGAAAGCTGTAGGGCAGAACCAAGAGACAGTATCCTAATACTGGCCAGTCCTCATCTTTTCAGAGCCCGTATCTTTTTCATTTCTGCGATTGTAAAATGTTCCCTCCTCCACTTCAGTCTGGTGGTTGCATGTAGTGTAAGAGAGTGGGCTTTCTCCTGAGAACTGGGAAACAGTTGTGTCTGGGATCTGTTATATGACTCTTGCAAACTACGGTGCTACTGTGTGCCTCATTTCTTCACCAACATGCTACTTCTAAGCTACCCTTTCGCTTTCCACCTTCCTTTTCTTTCTGAAAGGCAGGATTGCTATAGCTGAGAAGTGGTCTGGTGTTTAAATTCAAATTATTTGCACTAAAGCATTCCCTCTGCCATGAACTGCTGATGTTTCACTCAAAGACTGGATTATTCTGTCCATGTTAGAGCAGACTAAGTGTAAAACGGGGACAACGAAACTGATTGCAAATCAGCTGGGAATAGGTAGGGCCACAGCTTCACAGCTCCGCGAGATGGTGGTGTATGGGGCAAAACAACTTGTGTCCTAAAGTTCAGAGTGGGAACTTAGCGCCCTTATCCTGGTGCAGCGTGCACTTCAGGATCATGCCGGAAACATGAGGTTCACGCACAGCAGGAGGCACAGAGCTCTGAGCGCTGCAGGCTCTGTGCGCGGCTCTCGGAACCGTGCACCAAGCGCTTACTGGAATCTGGAGAGCTGGAAGCATTCAGCTCACGTTTCCAATGTAGCAGAGCAAAGCCAGACTTCACATGTGTCAAATTTATACAAAAAGAAAACTGGATTATATGAGCTTCATTATTCTTTTATTATTATTATTATTAACGTGTATGTATTGCATGTATTTGTGGCATGAGTTGATGTTAATTAATTCCAAATAGCCTTTTTAACTGGAAAATTTATGTTGTCTTTCGTTACTGCAATAGGTGCTGCCTTTCCAAGTTTCCTCAAAATGAAACAATTTTCTTTTCAAGTGTACATCACCGAAGTCAAAGAGACATAGTATTCCCAACTGTATAAAACAGCCTGTGGCAGCTAGGTTAGAGCTGTCAGTTTTACGCATGGGATGCCTGACAAACATATTATACATACAATTCAAGGCTGACCTTATACTGCACCTGAATTTTAATCTGTGTACTGCATGATGCTTTATATCCTAAATAGCCTGTTAACACCCTCCTGCAGCCCTTCCCTTTTGTAATGGGTGGTAACTGCAAACTCTAAATTGTCGTGAGCAGCAGCCAGAAGGTAACACTTTAATTAGTTAATTAATTAGTTAATTTTAGCATAAAGATGCTAAATCACTGCTGCACACATTTGAAAAATATTTTTTCTTTTAAGTAGTTGAGTGCCTGCAGATAAGAAGAATATTCCATAAAAATTCACCATGTTTCCCAGTGTTTTAAAATGTCTGCTGTATCCAAAACACATGGGATAAGAAAATGCTCAGCTTACAGGGCTGGAGACATTTAAGACAGAAATTCAGCTTTGAAAGAAGCTTAGACAGTAAAAAAAAAATATGTCAATTTTTCTCCAAATGTTGCTGTATGAACATCTGTATACAATGGGAAAATAGTAACAATCTCTATAGATGATGGTGTTAAAACACACCTTCTCTCAGGGCTGTCGCACACATCGTGGGGCCGCACAGCCTGCCGTGCAGCCGAGGGGTCTTCCAGACAAAGGCTGTGTAGCCTTTCCTGGGACGGGTGCCCAAAGTCAGCGTGGAGCTGGGCAGATGTGCCGTGTGAGCAGGGGACGTACCACACGCAGCGGTGGACTCCCTGCTGATGCAGAGGTGGTGAGCGTTTTGTCGCTGAGCTTTTGCAGGTCTTGTGAAGAGACTTTGTAGGCAAAGTCTGTAGGGTACAGGCGGTCACGGTGTGCATCGAGGGGGGCTCTTGTTCATGTAATGTGGAGCATACTTTGCTAAGCCATCCTAGCTGAAGTAACTGGGGATTTTACTAAAACTTCTTAATCCATCTGTGAGATAATCTCCTCCAAACTAGAAATTCCTAGTTTTGCCAGTTTGAGGATGCTGAGATATTAGCCAGTGCTTTCACAGTCATTTGCAGAGGATGAAATGCAATGCCAAACTCCTGATGACTTCAGCAGGGTGAAATTTCTACTGTAACTTTAATGAGAGCGCAGATAGGCACTGCCCACAGAGCAAACCAGCGTGCTCCCTCAGCTCATGTGCTGCAGAAGTAATAATTTCCTTCCTCTCTTATTAGAACTGGAAGATTTTCAAAGTCTTTGCGAGGGATGGTGTAACTGCAGTGAGCGGCAGGGGGAGATGAGAAGGGGAAGGATCTGAGCAATTTACTGTAACTCAGTGTGAACTTCTGTAGGGTATATAGAGGCTGAAAAGGGGGGACAGATGTTGAGGCCGATGCATTGCCACTGCTCTACACGTAGACAATCAGGCATCTCTTGACTCTCTCTCTGTCCCCCCGCTGCCGTCCCCGTATGCCTCAGCCACAGGCAGCATGATTTCAAAGTTCATGTATATGTGGATTCAACGTGTCTCCAGAATTGATTCTGCTCACCTATGGTCACAGAGGGAAACTGGTGTTCTAGAGTAGGGGTAGGGTATTTGTGGTACAGAATTTAAACACTGCCTGTTCTGAATGCACTGGCACGCTTGCATTTCAGTGTGTCACTTAGAGACAACTGGGGCAGGTCTGGAAAGTGCTTCAGGCTCTAAGTGTTGTTATAGCAGGTTAACACTGCTGTATTATCAGCACGTTAGTCCTGCAGCCTTGTAAATAGGAATGTGAAACAAATCAAGGAATCAAAGGGAGTCCATCTGCCTACTCAGTCCCTGTGATTTTTCTCATCTCTGTAGCCTCTTCCCAGGAGATCTGGTCCATTAGCCCGGTGCTGTAACACTGCACTCTCGGTAGCTATGTCCTTGCTCAAAATGCAAACAAATTCTGGTGCTTACTTTACAGCAGCATGCCTCTTATCTTTCATGTGCTTGCTGCTGCAGAGCTGTGCTGTTTGCATGTCAAATCACCACCTCATTTCTGCTCAGAACAAAACCCAATAATTTCATTCAGCCAAAACAAGCTCAGGAGAGGTCCAGAGCAAGGAGTCTGATTTCAGACTGACCCAGGCAGTGGGAAGGTTCAGATCAAGATCTCAGCTTGAGCTCTGTAAATCAGGCTCGGCTTTTTAGCTTGTTTCCAATCCACACAGGAGCTGTTGAGTCTGGCTTCATGCTCTGTCTCTATGAGCTTGTACAATGCCTGGCACCTGGAGCAACAATGGAAAAAAAAAAGACTGCTTTTCTTGGCATAAACAAATCCTTTTGGAAATGTTTTCAAGCATTTCAAAGAATTGTTTGGAAGTATCCCCCTTCAATCTGTGGATTCCCTTTGTTATTCTCGTACATGCTCCTATCAGGCACTACCACTAATAGGTACCATTTCCTTTTAAATTCCTTTGGAAGTAAAATCTTTACGATTACTATTTTTGTGTCCTTTGATTTGGGTAGTTGCCACTCATTGACTCATGTCGGACTTTAAAACAACTGGCTACTACACTTGTTAGAGCAAAAGAAGACTAGAGCATGGTGTAGCATGCATATTATTATAGTTCATGAAATTATTTCACACCAGTGATGCTATACTAACAAACACTAGCAATTCATTGAGTGGATTAGTTTCTATAATTGATTGCCAACTTTCTTAACAAGCTTGTGCTCAGAAACTTTTAAACACAAGACTCCTCCTCTCCCTCCTCTGGAGACATCTATCTTGTATGCATTATGAAATGGGCACAGCCTATTAAGGTATTCTTCCCTGCTCAGATATGACAGGTATTCTCGAAGGAACTAAACTAATTTCTGCAGAATGTGCTAGAGACCTGAAGAAGTAAACTATAATTTATCTTCCCTGAATAGCACTTCTCCATTCAGTGCCTAAGCTGGATCACCTTCCTATGAACTTTGCCTATGGATGTTTGTCTACTGACCCAAAGCCATAGGGATTTATTTTAATAATATACAAATCACTTTGCGGATAATGTTGAAAACAAACATTTTATTACTGATTTTGTATAAATTAGACATTATCATTGACAAAAAAATTGACTAGTTACACAGATTCTATTATGTTCTTGCATATTGACTTTTAATTATGTACTGCTTTAATAAAACAAATAACAATGTCTTTCCCATCAAATGATAGCTAAAGTATGCAGTCTTTATCATGACTTATTTTCTTAGCTTATCCTCTAGATTTTGTGAGTTGCATGAAAATGCAGAAGTTCAAATTTGTGTTGAAAAGAAAAAAGAACCAAAGGAAGCCTCTAATTTTCTGTAAAATTCTTACTTGGAAGAATGCTTTGTAGGAGATGGGTTAGAGGTTTAGTTGGCGCTGATTTAACTGGCACAGGCAATTGGACTGTTTAAACCTAGTCCATTTATCACAAAGATTTTTTCAAGGTGCCATTATTTTGTAGGCTGAGATTTTGATTTAGGATAGGAAGTTTTCACTTGTCTCCTATGATCAAAGACATAACAGTCACTGGGTGTTAAAGATCAGTTCTCCTGGTAGGATAAGCATGCTGATGTTCATAGATGTGTACTAACCCTCAATGCTGGTAGGAAAAGGCAAGAAACTGTAAGCAATCAGTAGTGTGGGTCAGATGATCACTTAAGCAAAGTCATGGCTCTGCTGCTCAGGAAAGTCTTTATCCCTAGAGATGAGCAGCAACCAAAACCAAGACCTGTTGACTCTCCTGAGTGTCAGCTTCCCAGGGGTGAGTAGACTGGTGTCTGCTGAAAATCAGCCTCAGCATCCCCCTGAATAATCTAAGCTTTCTGCTCTGAAACTCACAGCCATGAAACGATCCTGCAGGTCAGTTCTTGTCTGCATGTTTCTTGCCTAATCCTGACTAGCTGTTTCCCTTGTGCTACCCAGAAGTATTCCCCCTTTGCAAAACAGGAGGGAGAACTCACACATACAGATAAGTTAGTTTAGGAAGATATTTTAGAAAACTAATAAATTCTGGTAGCCTCTCTGTATGGGACAGAAGTCACATGCATATTTCCCTTCAAAATAGTGAGTATTCTGGTTTTGTTGTTTCTAGGCTGCTTTTGCTCATCCTAAGATTCCTCTTGAGCCCACTGTTTCCCCGTAGCAACAACTGTAATTCCTCAAACTATTTCTAAAATATAGTTTAAAAGTGCAAATAAAATTAAACTATTATGAGAATGTTATTCATGTACGAAACTGTGGGCTGAGCTACTTTCCATGTGTTTTATTTGCTAATTAATCTGGAAGCTTCCCAGAGTTTATTTTAAAGAGTCCAGTTTATAGACACGCGCACCCAACAGAGCAGTCTGTGCTAAAGCATATGCTTAGAATATATTCATGGAATTGCTTTATGACCATGTAAAGTATAGATGCTGTTTTCTCTAGGTGGTAGTGTCATGCTTCTAAAAATCGAAGGGAAAGGGTGCTGTACTAAAATCCTACCAACAGTATGAACTTAAACTTTTTTTTATTGCAATGTAAAAAATACTTATCTTTAGTCTCTGCTCACCTCTGCATGACATCAGAGGGGGGAGCTAAGGAGACCTAAAACATTTCTGTTTGCTGTTATACGAAACACACCAACTATTTTCCATTGCTCTCACTGCCAAGCAAGCTGGTGACAATTAATTCTTTGAAAAACAACCTTTTTTTTTTTTTTTTCAAAGTGGCAGAGCTGTTCCTTTAACAATTGCTACTGTTAGAAAATTACTGGCACTTAGAACTATAGCAGAGAGATCGCCCAAACCTCCCTTTGTAAGAGAAATTTGTCTTGTAGACGTAGTGGGTGGGTATTCATACCCTCTAATTTTAAATGGAGTTTAGCTTGTGCTTTCGTTTAGATTCCTTCTGTAGATGATGAAGAGATGCTAACTTCTTCAGATATGATTCTGACCAGAAATAGACTAAGCCACATCTGGAGATACAGAATTGTTTCTAGGTACATATGTAGAAGGTACATAGGATTACTGTACTTACGCCACAGACACCTCAGGTAGATGCTTCTGCTGAGCTGAGTGAGACACTGTGTGTCTGAGGAAAATAATAGGCTAAATTTATCCATTCCTTGGTTAGATTGGAACTACTCTAAGTGAGAATTAGAAATTGGCTTCTTGTTTCAGTGAGTAACAATGAAAATACAACTTTAAACCCATTTGTAGATAGAATCAGTTAAGACCATCTATAAGTCCTGGCATCAGGAAAGTACCTTTGTGAGGTGTGCACACATTAACAGATTAAGTTGGAATTACAGAGATTACATTGAAATCAAGTCCTGACCTTCCAGAGTTGCAGTTTTCTCAATGGTAAGAGGGGCATGCAAAGAGTTTATTAAGACAATTAATTAGTTAGCCGTTGCCAATTGCATGTTAATTTACTATTTACGTCTATTTATAGTAGATGTTATTCAATAACTCCTGGACAAATACAGGAGGAAATGGTGCTCCAGGTGCATAGGGGTAAATGGTTCAATATCACTCTTGGCTGGAATTAACTTATTGCTGCGATCTCTCGTACCACTGGGAACGTATATTCAGTGGTCAAATTCAGATGTGTACATTTCATGAGGCGTGCTACTGCCTGCCTCCAAGAGATACGTAAGCCACAGAGGGCTGCGGATTAGCCAGATAT
>WHYT01017465.1:514169-586690 GCA_009806455.1 Tetrax tetrax | reverse complement strand
TGATGTTAGATGGGATGGAATAGCCCTTTGGCTAATTTGGGTAAATTAACCCCAGCTGTTAGCTAATTAATTAATTATCCCAGCCATAGGGGCTACCAGCTTCAGTTCTCCACCCAGCTCAGGTGAGTATTAACTCTATCCTAGCCAGAACCAGGACAGCACACATTAACAGATTAAGTTGGAATTACAGAGATTACATTGAAATCAAGTCCTGACCTTCCAGAGTTGCAGTTTTCTCAATGGTAAGAGGGGCATGCAAAGAGTTTATTAAGACAATTAATTAGTTAGCCGTTGCCAATTGCATGTTAATTTACTATTTACGTCTATTTATAGTAGATGTTATTCAATCATTCCTGGACAAATACAGGAGGAAATGGTGCTCCAGGTGCATAGGGGTAAATGGTTCAATATCACTCTTGGCTGGAATTAACTTATTGCTGTGATCTCTCGTACCACTGGGAACGTATATTCAGTGGTCAAATTCAGATGTGTACATTTCATGAGGCGTGCTACTGCCTGCCTCCAAGAGATACGTAAGCCACAGAGGGCTGCGGATTAGCCAGATATATAGCGTCATATTTTTGCTCTAGCCCTACAGCATACTCATTTGAGCTCCAAATCCCAAGTTCAGTCCTTACAGCCAGCTAACCTAGCCAGGTGCAGGACATATATCAGCGACAATAGCTATCTCAGGGCTAATGAAGGAAGTCTTCAAGAACTGTGACTTCCATACCTAATAGTTTCTTCGATGCCATATAACTTGTACAGCACAGATGCATTAAAGCATTTAGAAGCTGAATTCCCTGTGTTTTTGGCTGTGCTTTTCTAGAAGTGGCAGCTTATCTGTGCTTCTACATACAACAGAAAACAATGGAAATATCTTAAGAAGTGGTCTCAGGAGGCTGAATCGTAGCTCCAGCAGAGAGATATACCACTTTTCCTTATTGACCTTTAATATAGCTTCCCTGGCACTCTGCAATCAATGTAATCTTTTCACTATGATCATAATGGCCATTATCCTGAAGACAACAGATAGAAGTGGAAGCAATATTAAATTAGAAAAATAGCTGAAGGATTTCTTTGTTTTCTTTATGGATTTCTTATGAGTTTTTTTTGTCTTTTTTCTCTCTCTTCTTTTTCCCTGAAGTCAAAAATATTTTTACACTGAAGAAAGTGGTTGGCCCCGTTAATATTACACACTTTCATCTGTTTCAGTACGTTGCCAGCAGTAAGGTATTATTTAGGGAAAAATATAAATGCATAATAAACAGATCTATACAATCATTACTGAACTAAAATAGCAGTTAGGAAAGTATTTTTATTGTGAAAAATGGCCCTGTAAGACTTGCTGGCTATTTGTAGTGTCGCAATGTAACTCAGATAAATTGGTGCCCAGGAGTGTGACATTTCAAAAGCTTGAAAATACACTACATTTTTCTGATACGCCATTTTTGTAATTCTACTAGCTATTTTACAGTAGCAAGAAGCAATTCCTCTATGCCCAGGCAGTTCAATTAGAGTGTTGTAGATGTTGTCAGAAAGACTCAAATGTAAGTGCCCCTGAGCAATGGTTGCAATTTCATAAAGTATCCTATGCCCCTTCTCCTTAGTAGTTGACATTTCTGGTCAGTTGTGTGCGATGCTATTAACTAACTTTTAAAATAATGACTCATTTGTCTTGTAAACTTTGTATGATAAACCCTGCATTTGAAGTAAGAAATGCATTTTTTTTTACTAAAAGGGGTTAATAGATGAAGACTTCTGCAGGGACAAAAGGCTCTTTTTCCATTAAATGTTTCTACTGACATAAGCAAAAGTTCACTAGATTCTGGAGATGGATGTAGGGCAGCCTGGTAATGTTATCTGCTTATCTGTCATTATTCATAATACAGGTCAAGAGTTTGGGAGATATCAGAAATTCTTAGTGAATTGAGGCTGTGGAGTAGAAGGGGAGAAGTAGATTGGGCACGGACATGACTGGCCTTTGCTTGAGTAGGAATCCCAGCTACCTAAAGGCTGGTCAAACAGCACTGTACTTTAAGGGGCAGAATTTGAAAGAGTTTGGGAGTTCAAATGTGCAGACAAAAGCTTAATAATGTGTCACCAGGCCATTATGCAGTGGTGGATGAGTTGGGGATTCACTACTGTTCTGGATCAGGCACAGCCCGTTGCGACTTAAGCACATAAATGTCTGTATGGATTCTCCGTATAGGAGAAATGACAGACATGGAGGTTTAAGAATTCAGTTCACCGGCAGCGCAGGAGTGCTGACCACATTGTATTTCAGACTGTAAGAAACAGGCTTCAGCTCTGATCCAAGGAACCATCCATGCAGTTTAGGGGATGCAGCCTTTGGTGCAGCCAGCCTTTGGCCTGAATGCTAGGGTTACTCACAGGGCCCTGCTTGTCCTCAATGCTATCCCAATTGCCTAAATAATTGCAGTCCTCATAGCTTTTCCTTGTCTTTCCTTCACTGACTTAATGCAAAAGAAAGATTATTTGTGCACATCTAGGAGAAAGAGATTTACTTTCTGCTTCTGCTGCAGTTTTCAGACAATGGCCTTGATTTCCTTGCTCTGAAATGGGACAATAAGATGTTTTCTGATTTATCTATGTAGTTAAATTTGTAAGGACAAGAACATTTTCCTACTGTCTGTGCATCTAATGCTTAAGACAACAGGGTACTTATTTTGCAAAGCAAACTAAAGTCCTCTTGATAACAGGCAACAGTATGACTTTCGCAATACAGAAATTGTTTCACTAGCATGATGATCAGCCTTCATAGAGGTGGAGTTAGAAATCCAGTTCCTACTGGTGATAAACAGCAGTTGGGCACAGTTTGGTTCTGAAGCCTTTGAAAATCTCTTCATGTGACTTAACATCAGGGTATGAGGCAGCATGAATTGATACAGACTTGATATTCTAACCCAGAGGCTTAAATGTCATAATGCAGCATCATATGATGCTATTACTTAAGAGATATTTGAAAGCTTGGAGATGACAATATAGAATAAAATTATAGGGTGTGTTTTTGACAGTTTCAGTTTCAGGAATCAGAACATGTTCTAATTCCTTAAACTACAATTGTGACGTTTCACATTGAATCACTTAATCTCCCATTAAGTAACTGTCTTATCCTATTTTTCTCATAGGTATTCACCCAAATGACATCAGCATCATTGTCTAAAGCAGATCAAACACTAGTATTGAGTTGGGAATTTGTTCTTACATGTACTCTAGCAGGGGCTGCCCACTCAATCTGATACAAATAGAAGACTAAACCAAATGGCCTAATCGTAGTTTCTGCTACCATATGCTTTCTATCTACCTCAACTTTCATTTGACCTTGACTTTTCCCGTAGAGGAAAATATTGCCATTTTCTGTTGACAAAAGCACAACTGTGAAGTCTGGGGGGAAAAAGGCAATATTGTCAGATATTTTGAGTTAGAATTATAAAACAAGCACACAGCAATTCCTAAAATTGCTCTTGGCATATGTCAAATATATAGTGTACCAATTGGAAATCTATTATCATAGGCAGCTGCTAAAAAGAGCAGTTATTGTTATAATCATTGTGCCTGCAACCTGTTAGACAATCATGAGATAAGAAACTTGCAGAAATTTTCTAGTGCATGCAAAGGGTTAAGTCAGATTTTACCCACTAAGTCCAATTCAAAAAAAACCAACCTGCCTGCTCTGGAATATATTCTAATTCAGCTTCTACAGGTGTTCCCACTTAGTCTCTCCACTGTAGTTCGAGATCAATTTGGGATCTGTATCTAAATCCCTGTCTAATGGCAGCTGTATCAAAGGGTCACAGAATATACAGACATTATCCTCCATCAGAGATAAAAAACAACCAAACCACCAAACAAACAAACAAACTGTAACTGAGTTCCTCCAACAAAGTTACTCAGAGGATAATAGTACTACAGAGAGCAGTTATGCTTGCTGTTGTAATCATTGTGTCTGCAGCCTGTCAAATACTGACAGGCGCCTCTTTACCTTAGGAAAAGGGAAACAAAATGATCAGATTGCAAAACTCGTAGACCTTGATATCTGATTATGTCTAGACAGCCCATGTCCCTCCCTCTTAAAGACAGTCGTCAGATGCTTTGCATCAATAATTTGATATGCTGCTGGTTTTGAGATGTTGAACATTAATGTCACCTCCTTGGGTCCCAAGTGTCTGCCTCTTCTGCATTCATTATTTTTAGGTAATAATGGATACTTGCTTCTATTTAGTTTTAATAATCATGCAGAACAAGCAGCTTCAGTATCTGAAATAAACTGCTTCACAAATTAATCAAGTGCAGAACAAAGCCATTTTAAGTATATGACAGCCAGTAAAGTCATTTGTGATGCATTATACAATTTCTAGCCTTTTCTACTCTGTGCTAAATACTATCGCCAGCTGCAGAGCAGGAGGATAATTTTATTAGAAAAATAGTTCTCTGGGAGTTTTTACCAAAGTGTAAAACTGGATTTTATACATTAGACACGATCATTAAATATAAGTAATAAAATTTCAGAGGATTATTTAAGAGAATACTTAAGACAATTTTTGAGAATTAAGAGAAAGAGCCAAAAATGGAATTGCTCCTGTGATCCGAAGATGTCTTGGATAGGTTAGATGCCTTGCAGGCAGTGATACTGCAAATTTCTCATACTGGCAAATACAATCTAAGTCCATCTTTGAGTAGAATTGAACTGTTTGTGGTTGAACTGTAATGAACTTCCTTTAGCTCAGCAGCTCACGTGTTGGGTTTTTAAATTGCGTGGTTGTAGGAAATAGCTGAATTATATGCAGCAGTTTTGTATCAGCCCATCAATGCAGGAGGAACTGAGCAGAGTTATCATTCATTTCTCTTTGATTTTTATGTTGGTTATGAAAAAAAAATAGTAGTAATATTGAGATAACCATTCCTCTTGCTTCTGATTACTCTAGGATTATGTTTAACTCTATCTTCTATCTGTTCAACAAATCTTTGTCCCTAAAGCATTTATGAAAAGAACATGGGATACAAATAACAAATTAACACTGATAGATATGCAGAGAAAGCGATGGTTTTGAATGTATCACATTGTAGATGTGAAGACCTCAGTTTAGAAATGATCTCCTGAGTAAAATCTATGTGAGATATATAGAAGTTGCTACGGAGAATATTGGCTTATTGCACTCCATAGATTTGAAACCATCTTGCTTGGATGACAGTGGAAAATTTCAATATACTTACATGAATTATAAATGATGTCTGATTCTCTTGTTGGAGTAGATACTGTATGTTTTTCTAACATAGGCCATTCAGCCTTTAAAAAGCTGCTTTGTATATGTGCAAAAGCAAAAGATCTACATTTGGAAGCTTTTACTGTTGTCAATGCTATTGTGCAAATTGTGTATCCTACTGTAAATATTTTTGTTTTAATTGGGAGTGCCACAGATATTCCCTTAACATGGGAATGAAGTCGCAGCTTTTACACAATTAGTTTAGAGATGGAATTGATTTGGAAGAAATGATGCCTGTGAAGATGCTGTATATGGAACCAGAATTGATTCCAGGTGACAGTTCCTAAATAGTTCAGACATTTTGGTGCCTTGAAATGAACATCTTTTCTGTCAGATCAGAAATATAATAATGCACAACAAGGCAGATCAAAGACAAGGAATCATCACTTTGCTTTTCAGATTCTCAGCAGTGATGTAATTTACGTTCTTTTAGATGTCTTTATATTGTTTGTATTTCAAAACAATACACGCACCCTGGAAGTGCCTGTTGCTCGCCTGAGACATTAACCCTTTGTCATAGTTACAGTAATGTGCTCAGTACATGAGTAGCTGGATAAAATTCACAAAGCTATTCACAAGGTGCTAGACAAAAAGATATTTTAGTTCCTACAGTGCTATGAGCTTAGTGCTGCTTCTTGGCAGAAAGCTAAAATCTGTGTGGTCTTCATTTGGAGCAATCAGGATTCCCGTTAATTCGTCAAAACAGCAGAGCTTTTAAATTTGGCATGCGCTTCCCAAGGGCTGGATTCAGATGGCTTTTCTTGTGCTGACCAGTGCCGTAGAGCCTTCACAGGCTGTGTGGATGAAGGCATTTTGGCATAGCGAGGCGTGCAGGTCTTCTGCTGCAGGCCTCTGTGCTGCTGCAGACCTGTGCCCAGGCACCGGATTGAGCTGTTCCCATCCCCAGGGAGGGCCGAGAGCCGGACTTCCAAACCGAAGCCTTGCACTCAGGTAGAAATATGCAAGGGGCTTCTTATCAAGATCAAATCTGAAGATTTTGGCGCTGTATAGATCTCATAACGATATTAGTTGAGTGAAGCGGCTGCTTGTAGTGCTCTGTCTGTACCTCCCGAAAGCGCTGCCCTCAATAAGAGTAGCGCAAAGACTGTGAGTAATGGAACTGATAGGCAAGGCATTAGCCAGGCTAGCCTAGCAAAGGGCAGTCAAGGATAAAGAACGCGTGGCAGACTACTTGATGTAAGAATTAATTTATGCAAAAAGGACTTAATGAAAAACAGAATGCATTTCCTGAAAGAACAGGCTGACTAGGATGCAGTGAAAATAGTTATTATGTGTGCCAAGAACAGAAGGTGGTCTAGACTGGAATGTGCCAATGGGAATGAGTTTTACTGTGTTTCAGACCCATGCAAATGTGGGAAGGCTGTACAGACACCAACAAATCTGAAGGATGTTTACTTGGCTTAAAAAAAGTATATTGTCAGAACTGGGTTGCTCTAAAAACAGTCTGGTTCCAGCCCTAGAAGTATTTGTCTTTCAGTTACTCCAAAACTAAATTTGAATCACAAACCAAATACATTTTCCTGTCCGATGGCACAATTCAGGTCATTATCGCAGATCGAAATGTAAGGCTTGCCCTCCGGTGTGTGAAGAGTCTGACCAGTTCAGTGGCAGCCAGGGGTAGGGTGACTGCTTAGGAACATGCCCCGTGATAACCTGGGCAAGGGGTGCTCACAGAGGGACTGAAAGAAAGGACACAGACCTTAAAGAGACTTGGGGTCATTTCAAAGGAACATGAATTTAATATAGAAGTTGTTAGAATTTTCAAAAGGGCATCTAACATAGATTGACACTGTGCCTGTAAAATGAAAAACAGAATCAAATAAGGAGAAAGTTGCCTGCAACATCACCTTATCTAAGCTCTGACAGAGCACATTTTCATCACAGTTATCAAAGCATCTTAAAAAGGAAGATAATTATTATTATTTCTATTGCATAGCTTGGGAAACCCTGGGAAAGAGGAAATACTATTTACCTATTCCCATGGAAAGCCTAGTCTGAGGCTGGAAAAGATGGGTTTCCTAATTCCATCCATGCCTGCTATCATATGACCCTTAAGTCATAGATGAATGAACTGTGAAATACAGAAGAACAAGCTGATGAATATTTGTCATGTTTACAATATTTGAATTGATATTTTTGCACCTTGATCTCTGTCCTTACTGTACCCCTCTGCCTTTCATTTTCTGCTGCCTGTGTGCTGTGCTTTTTTTCCTATTCATGATACAATTTAGCTCTGCTACTGTTTTTTAAGGAAGTTGTTCAATTTTTGTTCTGCATTCCTTTGATGATTCTGTACCAAAATAAATTATAAATATCAGAAGATGTTGGGTTTTAAAATACAAATTGTAAGCCAAATTCCTTGCTAGAGTAGGCTGATTAAAATAAAGTAACTAGAACCATGTCTATTTATCCTAGCAAAGACTTTAGCTTTTTGATTATTACTAGTGCCACTGTAATTTTCAGACTTCATTCCCACAATTTCAAAGTCTTCCTGTAGAAAACATGCCTTTTTTTACAATTTAAAACTCCCAGTGCTCTTATTTCTTAGTGGCAGAGCAGCCTATTGAGTAGTACTGCACCCTTAAAGGGAGCTGATAGGAGCTGATGGACTGTTGCAAATGCAGACACAGAAGAAATGTTTTTATAAAAGAGGAAGCACGGAGTGTAATATAAATAACTTGTTAGAAGCTATTGTCACTTCCTATTTTAGTGAAAGGACAATGATCCATCCCATCTCACATGGCACACTACCTATATGTAGCTGACATGAGAGCGTGCACCTCGACCACCCTATACATGGCACAGGAGTGTAGGTGCTGTTTATAGTTCAGGAATCTTTAATTAAAGGGTGTAGCATCCTGAAAATAACATATCTGATTTTTTTTTTTTTCCCTTCTGCAGCAGTTTTCCCTGGAATTAGGAGGAGGGCATATGGGCAATGTGGGAAAACAGGCCTCCAGCAGGTTGTTCTGTGCATGTCTGCTTACTCACTGATGGTGAAGAGGTGATATAGGTAGCTGGTCCTGGAGCAGGCTTCTCCAGCAGGAGGTTTAACCTGCTCCTTTTCTCTGCATCACAGCAGTCCCATGCTCCTGGGAAACATTGCCCTCCTCAGTCCTTTCGTCCATGGAGAAGAATGGTGAAGGGGGCACAAGTGACACTCTTGTTTCAGCCTGCATCTGTCAGATTGGGGCAAAACTGTTTTGAATATGGATCATTTCTCCCAGAAAGCTAAAAAATATTCAGTTGAAATCCCATTTTCCCTTAGAAAATGAGTTCTGCTTAGTCAACCAGTTAGAACATATGATGAGTTTGACAACACAGATCCTTGTTTCGCAGGTGGGTAGGTGCATCGGTCCTTTGCTGTTTACATCTGAGTTCGTAGAACAGATTTCACCGAACGCACCTTTAATATTTAAAGCATGTGATCACCTGAGGCAAATTGGAAACAGATTTTTCCCTTTTTTTGGCCTTATTCACTCCCAGACTTTTCCCAAGTGATGACATAATGATTCTTGTCAGGGTCATGTGTTTGTGCAGTGCTGAATATTAGGGAAGTCAATACTTGATCATAACATTTAAAGCAGCAGTTCATGATTCAACAAAATTCACCTTTGAAAAAAGCAAAAGGATACTGATTGCCTATGGGTTTATGAAGGAGTTACTTCAGAAAAGGTTGCTAGGTTGAAATTTGCCTCTGTTGACAATAAGTTGATTTTGCTCCAGTATGACTATCCAGTCGGATTCAGTGATTCTTTAGCCTTTGGGCAACTGAGCAAAGACATTGCTCTTCTGTCCTCCTGGCTTGCTGGCTAAGGGGAGACGTGTATTTCTTACCTTACTAGGACTTTGGAGCAGGTTGGCAGGCCACTTGTGCAGTAGTTCGTAAGCAGGTGGTATAGACTGAGTATGAAGAGAGAATAGATAGAGATTTCACATTTCAGGAGGAAGAAAGAGGAACATTGGGAAGTGCTGCAGTATGGGCAGGTAGAAATGGGGGTATGGTAGAGCAGTAGAACTGGTAATTGGTCCCCATACTCACACAGCTATGCATGGCAGCTAAAGAAATAGGGTGTAGAAATCCCTGTGGCATATTCATTCATTTACTAAATATTCATATTTAAGAACATGGTTTAGAGGTCTCCTTCCATTTCTGTTGTATTTATCCTTTTGCATTAGGAAATGACTACTTTGCTTTTCCCATTACCCAGTTTGTCATCTTTCAAATATTTTCCTTTGTACTTTTTAATGCACAAGAACTAAATACAATTAAACTAAATGCATATAGTGCAGAAAATACAAAGAATCTCAAATAGCTTTACATAAAATAATATCTAGGAGCTTTAAAACTGAGCTGCATTTAAGGCTGGAAAAGCCAGCCTAAAAAGATAAGATTTCAATTTTGTCTTAAATGAATTCACTGAATCTGCATTTCTGATGTCAAGTAGAAGTGAATTCCATAGCTCTCATGAATAGCAAGCAAAAGCCCTACAGCTATGAGAATTTAATCTGAATCTTTTATTTTTCATGTCAGGGATTTTTAAAAATACATTTATTTTCATATGTTCTGAAATCTTTGTTGATTTTTGATCTTATGGCTTGCATAGTTATTTATTCCCCCAATTGTCCTTACATTCCAAAATACTAAATGAAACAGTCTTATGGAAAAATGTTGTTAACATGATAAATAGGTTTCAAATGACAACCGTGATTCATTGGAGCAGAATACTTTTAAGTGGAAAAGTTCTTTCTGTACTGCTTTCTCTTGACAAAAACCTAGTCATTCAACAGAAGTTGTGGTACACATGATGGATGCGTATGGACTCACTTACAGTTATGCAACGGGAAAAGAAATATAAATGAAAGGTCATCCAGGAGCTTTCAGTTCTGAGTCTACTGCTGTAGTCCAATATGTAAGGTCATTAACCCAACGTGCAGTGTTCACAGATGAGGAGCTGATAGGAAGAATGATTTTATGGCTAAGATTCAGGAGATCTACGTTCATTCCTGCCTCTTTGACACTTTTTGTCCTCCGCTGCAAGTTGTCAATGTCCAGCCGTTCCTCCTGGCATCTTTTTGTCTGTCTGATGTGCTTCTCTTACAAACTTTCTGGGGCGCTGGAGGTCTCCTGCACTGTGACTGTAGGATGTTGGTTAGAGTGGAGCTGAAATTGAGAATTTTCTCCAAAACTGTTGATGTGACTGGAATACAGTAAGTTAATGACAATGATAATGGATGGTAGGCATAACATATTAGACTGAGAGTATGTTTCTACTGCTATGGTATGCTTCTCTCCCTCCTTCTGGCAGTAATCAGTGTAATCTCAGGGTATGTCTACATTGCCGTGAATACAGAGCTTATAAGCTTATCTAAGGTGGCTTTAAACCGCCTAGCCTGACTGTTGAGACCATTGCAGCCCCTAACAACAGGATTCATTTGACAAACTCAGGAACAGCTCTGCTGAGGTGCCTCGTGTGAGGTGAGATGCAGGCTTTTGTGACTGCCACATTTTTGCTCCCTGAGACCGTTAGTTTAACAGTAGTTTGAGTGTGTTGACTGAGCTGAAAGGAGCAGAGCATATGTACACATGCCTTTGGTGTGGCAGTCGTGGGCTAATCCATCCAAAGAGCTGATGGCTCCTACCTAGCTAACTTTATCATTGCAACCAGCTGCAGGAGATAAATGCAGTAGCCAGTGAGGAGCTAAATTCTCAGAAATGTCTTTCTTACGCTTGCGTATTTCCATCAATAGCCTTGAGTGCTATTAAAATGGTAAGAACTCCTCACTTCCTTGTGTTACTCAGTCCAGAGAAGAGGAAACCACTTCTCCTCTTCCCCCAGGCCATGTGTTGGCAGTGTTGGAGGGGTTTTAGTGAATGTTGTGAGATTAAGGACTGGAGAACAACTGCTCTCCGCAGCGTGCTTGCCAGGTACCGGCAGTGATCCAGGTAGGCATTTGTGCCAGCTGTAGTGCCTTGCAGAAAGGGAATACTGCTCCTGGCATAGACAGAATATGTGTTGGGCACATGGCTACAAAAGGGCAGATGCACAGGACATTTTTCAACTTGATTGCCTCTTCCAAATTTCCGGCAGCTGTTATTAATATTTGAATAATGCTACTAGCATGCTCCATTTGGGCTCCGGCAAGCTGTCTCCTCCAATTTCCCCTGTGCAAACTCCTAAGCCATGAGCTTTTTTACTGCCATGTTCAGCCTCCCCTAAAGTCGCTATGGGGCTGAGAGCATGGGAACCATTTCCTGGGCATAGGTTAGAGCAGGCTTGAGTTGCTGTAACATCTGTTAGCAGGAAACTCCAACTCCCTTTCCCCAGCTCCTTTCCCCAGCCCAAAACCAACCTCTGTTCTGGTGAGCATATCTAGTGAGAAGCTGCTCTCAGTCCTCACCAAAGAGGACTCCAGCTTGTGTGTAAGGAACAAACTGAAGAGAAAATATGCTCTGTAAAGGGCAACCTGTTCCAATTTTGCTCCTAGCAGAGGAAAGTCCATTTCTGCTTCCTTTGATTGCAAAGTCCCGGAAAGGTTGTAGGTGGGCAGAAGAAATGGTTCTGTGGCTTTGTCTTCATAAAGCTGAGCTGGGATTGTAGATCACTTACTTTATCTGTTGTCTATTTTAAGTAAAAAGCTGCTAGCTGAACTTCTTCTCCTTTTCTAGAGTTGCTGGTGGTCATCAGAGTCTCCTGTGGTTTCCTAGAAGTTATCCCCTTTTCACAGAGAGCAATATAAGTTATTATAAGACGATACCAGTGTGAGAGGTCCTCTCAGGGTGTTCATAGATATGTGGTATCTCTTGTTCCATCTCTAGTCCTTCCAGCAGAAATACTGCTACCATGGGCTGTTTACTTTGTGCTGTTGTAAAATGTCTTTGGCTCACAATTACACAGTACATACAGGTCAGGGCTAACCCTGCCAAGGGAGTGCAAGTTAGGAAGCATAGGAGAAGCACAGATTTATCAGAGATGTTAAAGTGGTTGCAGACTTTGCCTAAACTTTGTAGAATCACTTGCTGTTCATCCCTTCCCTTTTTCATATCAAAGTTCTATCCGAGTCCGTTATAGTCATATCCATTAAACCCTGCCAGAATATTTCTCATTTAACTCTTCCCTGGTGCCTGAGCTCTGAACTATACCTACACAGGTTAAAAGTGCCCAGAAGAACCTGGATGTCCAGTGCTAAGCAACCAACATGTTCCAATGTGGGAGAAAAAAAAAGATTGAACAATTCATAGTCAGTTTTCAATGAGAGTGCATTGCAGAAGCAGACACATCTCTGTCTGTGGGACCACTTGGCTGGAAGCAGGAATACCTGATACTGCACCTGGGCAGGAAATGGGTTTCCTAGTCTGTGGCGGTTTGTAAAATTTTAGAAATAATAAGTCTGAAGTAGGATGAAGTTAGAAATGGAAAAATCCAAAGTGACTGAGCATCTCATGCTGTATCACTTAAGATCCTCATTTCTATCATTTTGAAAATACTGACAGTCTATTAGACCAGGAAATGAAACTTCTTGGCAAACAAGATGTTTGCTAATTTTGGTATTTTGTGTGAGTCAGAAATGTGTGGAGGGAAATATATTGAAACTAACCCCTTCTTGTGAACTGTTTCAGATTGCATAACTGACATTTGCCAATAAAGAATGTTACATCAGAAAGTTCCTGAATATATCCAAAATAAGAGGCATTAAAAGCTACCGCAAACACTTTCCCACACAGCATTAAAGGCCATTGGTCACATTGGATTTTCACAATGGTCAGTGTGATGAATGTCTGCTTTGCAACTAATTGCAAAATACTCATATTCATTTATGAACTTGCATATTTCCACATCATTTACTTGATCACAGAGCTACACTATCCCATTTCTTTTTATTTCATGCTTTCAGCTGCTTGGTGAAAGCAAGGTGATGGAAAAATCCAGCTCTTTGAAATGTTAGTACATCATCTAGAAATCAGTAAAAAAGTCATGTTTCCCTTGATAACATTTTCACACCCACATGTATTCAAAACTCTTAAAATTTTCATTTTGGCTTCTGAAAAGTACATTATAAAGTGAAAATTATGGCTACAAAATTAGAATTGTGGTATTCAAAAAAACTACGATATAGTTTGATTTAAATTATCCACAATTGTCTATTTTTCTTCCTACTGAAAACCAGCATGTCACAGCTTCTTAGGATTTCCTTTGAGTGATGCTAAAAAGCCTTGCACATTACTTATTTGCTTAGTGCACTTTTGAACTGAAGCATTTAGTGTTTGAAAATAAGTACTAAATATATCATAGTTAATTGGAGAAAAAGAAAGATTTTGGGAAAGAATTTGAGCTTGTGCGACAGCTTAAAAGTTACAGTGAGATGTGATTTTATTGTCTTGATTTACGAGACTCGTGCTGAATTCTAATTGCATTAAATGAGCAAGATATGTTAAGAGTTATGGAAACTACTGAGACCAAATAACAGGAGCAAGTATCTAAGTAATGTGAAGAATGGAAAATCTTGCTTAACTAGCCTCTTTTGATAGCAAGTCATTCAAGGATTTCCCAAGTAACAGTTAAAAAAGATGTAGACCTTTTGAATTTTCAGGTAGTTCTTTATTAAAACTGTTACATCTAAGTGCTGTCTAAACACAAACCCTTAACACAACCTTACAAGGGCAATAAAGAGGCAAGGATGTAGTTCACTAAAGATTGAATGGCGTTTTTTTGAGTGATTCTAGTTATTTTTGGGGTCCAGATCTTCAGCAATGTACATATGAATGATGATTCCAGGTGTGGAAGGCCATGGGGACTGGTCCTCAGTGAAACAAATCTCTGCGGAGAACAGGATATCCTTTTGTGGGGGCTTCAGCCATAGCTTGTGGCACTATAATTGTGAAATGATAAGGCCAAAAGAAATACGTGACATCTTATTCTTCCGGAAGCTTCTGAAGTAATTTTAGTGACAGTGCCTCTAAAATAAAATCTTTATGTTTCCACTTATCCTATATTGTTATATGTAAATCAGAAGGGGGAGAAGTGCTGCGGCATTCTGCAGGGGACAATAAAATAAAGCATCTATCTGAAAGTGCCACACTGATCCCATTTAAGAACACAAGCCAAGGGAAATATCACACTGCGAGTTTCTTTAATATTTTGTGGAGACAGAACTGTTGAGATGAATCAATATGGGGCAAAGAGAATGAACTGGAATCTGACCTGAATTACAGCTACAAAGTAAATAGGGCTTCAGGGGTGGCTGGGTGAGTGATGCTCTCAGAGCTGGGAGGGGTGCACGGAGCAGTGGCTGGTTCTGGCGGCTGGTTTAGTGCCACAGGTGTAGTGAGTAGGCTGAGAGCGGTAGGATAAATGCCCCTGGGAGTCCGTCTGTCTCCTGAATGAGTGCCATGAGTGTCACACTGAAGGTGATCCGGATGTACGTAGATATGCTCTTGTGCAGAGGCTTTTTAGAAAAGCCAGATATGGACTTATTTTTTTCCTTTGCTTCTCTCAGGAGTACTATAAAGACCTAGTATATTTCCTTGTAGTGAACCCTGCCTAGTCATGCAGTGCTCTGTAGATAGCCGAGAGGCGTGTCTGTCACCGGGTAACACTTTCCCCAACAGTTTCAAAGGAAGTTGGCTTGGGGCAGTGAGTTTTCCTGACAACCATAGGGCTCTTCTCTCATTCTCCAGGAAACTAGAAAGAGGTGACACTGCAGCCACCAGGTCCTTTATATCTTTATCTGCCGCTGTCCCAGCATCATGTCACTCTTTTGTCTCATGAAGTGAAGTCCTAGCAAGGGAATTGCTGTGCACGTTAAACAATGTTTGTGCCCTGTGTATTATCAGGCCATGAGGCAGCTTTTTGATAAGTTTTCAGTCCAATAGTCACCTTGGTGTCCTAGAACCAAGTGATACAGCAGGTGAGTATCTGTGCTCTGGCCAGCTCTTCCTGCCAAACTGTCCCACTCTTGAAGTCAGTGTAAAGCCCACACTACGGCAGCTGTGGGATTTCAAAGTTCCCTTACTCAGAACGCCTTTAGGTCCTATTTCTTCTGCACAGAGGGCGTGTGGCGGGTGTGTGTGTCACAAAAAGCATTCCAAGTCAGTGAGAGATAATGAAACAGAGAATACTATCAAGAGTTAAAGCTGTCTTAGTTTTTCAGCTCCAAATGTGGTTTCTTTGTGGAGTTATTTCCAGTAATGACACATGGTGGGTGGTAGGTTGTGTATTCAGCTCCCCAATTAGTTGTCTTTGCATGAGCTCCACTTTTATCAAATTAAATAGAACAAAACTCAAGACAGATGCTACCTGCTGATCAGGATACTGTGGTACATATGCCACATGAATGCTGTGACAAAACGACAGAGGCTGAATAATCCAGATTATGGATTTGCTACCGCTAGAGTTACGGAGTTAAAAATGGCATTGATCTAAGATCTAGCATCAAAATATCTATTCAGTTGTCCTCCTTTACAGAAACGGTCACAACCTGAAAACATTCAGAGCTGGTTTTAGTACATCTTTCTTCAAAGCCTTTGCAGTTGTTCCAAGGAGTCTTGGTTATTAGAATATGCCAGCTTGGCATAACCCAGCTCATAGTATTTCTGTCATCAAGAAATTTACTGTGAAGCAAAAGGAGATATGAAATAGAAACTATTCTGGACAAATGAGTAGCAAGAAGTATGACATGAGTTATTCTCCATCTTTTGAGGACACAGCAGAGTCAATGCAGCATGCCCTGGTTTAGCTCCCTGAACATGTGCACAAGTATTTCTGGTTTCAACATGGCTTTGTAAGCCCATAGAGCTTCTGTGTCCCTCTGCCGTGAGTGTGTAAAGGGATCGTCTGAGCCCACAAAGCTGGGAGCCTCTGCCACCGAGGGATCTGAGCACCTGCCTGTCCCATGCCTGGCACAGTGATCTCTGTTGTTTTTTTTCCCTCGTCAGTGAATAAAATGCAAGAACAGAATGGTCAAGGTGGTGCCAGTGGCTGTGGGTTAACTTCCAGATCAGCTCCAAACTCTCAAAAAATATGTAGAACCTTCTCTAAAATTTGTTTCAACAAAATACTTAAAGCATCCATTTCTCTGTCAGCACAGATTCCCCTTTCCATTGTGTATACATATGCAAACTGTTTAAAGCACCCGTTATGAAAAGGATGTGGAATGGAAAGAAAAGTGTGAAGACTGTTTTCCCCATATGTTGAGAAAAAAATCTGCAGCAGGCAGTAAAGAATCTGGTAAGAGAAAAAGTATCTGAAATTATGTTACAAGGTAAAAGACAAGACTGTGGCTGTGAAAACAAGATAAAACAAGAGAAAGAGATAAAATACCCTTTACTAGATAAAGTGATAGTACTGGGATGCCCTAGTTTGTTGAAACTAACTCTCAACTAACCATACAAAATGTAGCTATGACCAGGAGAACCCGGAGAATGAAAGGTCAGAAAGTCTGAATTAGGAAAATGGGAGATTGCATTACCCTGAGGAGGAGCAAGATGTTTGCCACAGTGGGTTATACAGCCACGGGAAAGAATCCCCACTCGGAGCTTTAACACTGGAGAGTTGTAAATAAATACTTGGAGAATATACTTCATTTGACATTAATAATGCAGTGCTTAAAGTATGTTGGATGTGCTTTAAATATTACATGTGAATCCCAGCCCTCTGTTGTAATAATTTTTGAAAATATCCATAATCTTGTCATTTTAACAGCAGAACAAGTTTTCTGGCTTTTCATCTTTCTCGGTGTATTAGGAGCTGAGAAATGTGGACCTTCTCCACATAAAAATTGCATTTACTGTTATTATTGCCTTTGCAGCTGTGCAAGTAACAGTCTACTTGATTTCAGACAAGAAAAGTAAATTAAGAGAGGATGAAGACCCAAGCACAATAAAGCTGCTTTGGAGTCATTATGAGATATAAATATAGAGCAACTCTCAGGTCAAATCCAGGTCTGGCATCAACAGTCAGCTCCAGCCTCTACAAAAAAATCCTGTGAACATCAGGGTTAACTTTATCTATCAATCAAAATTTGGATTGACTGGACAATAGTTTTAGACTTTGAAAAATAACATTAACAGTGCAACAGGATCACTGAATCATCAGTGCAAGGTTCTTGTCAACATGATTTCTACTGATTTATTTCACAATTCAAAAGTAACGTTACTGTGCATGCAGATGGAGACTACCCAGTTCTGTACAACATACAGAATGAGAAACAAATCTGTTTCACTTTTCTTCTTCCACGATTTGCCCTAAATTAAAGAATAAGTAGTAAAGGAATATCTGAACAGGAAAAACAATTAAGGGAAATGTTTTCCCAGGGAGAATTGTGTGCACTTCCAGCTAGCATCACTGGGACTTTTGAAGTCTGCTTGCAAGAAAACAATTTGTTCTTTAGATATTAAAAGATACTCAGCCTGTTGCTGTCAACAATACAAGATGGGCAAGTGACACAATGCCTGCGTGAGCTAAGTGGAAAGATAAAGTATATATAGATTTCATTTGTGTTTGATGTACTGCATACCTTTGATATTGCTGGATGGTAAAGGTCTTGGTGAAGGCTGGATCTTTCCTTTGATATTATTAAAGCAGAGCTCAATTAAATTAATCTGGAATATATTAAAATAACACAGTGTTACTCTCTGACACCAGTCCCTTCCCCTCTAAACTAGGGACTGACAGAGATTCAATCTGATACAGAGCCATAGTGATTATCTTCTTACTTTCTGACTATCCAGTTTGCATACAGTTGTACTTACATTTTTTTTCTGTTTGATATGATCACCATGCTGTTTATTCGCTCAGCTATCCATACTGATAAGTATATCTGCTCGGCACTGTGGCTGCAGAGCAGCGTTTCCATCATAAACTGTAATCATCCCATTTCAGTAGTGGTGGGGAGGGAGGCAACATTGGAGTGGGGATTAGGAGAGCAAATTCTCATGCTTGCCCTGATACAGTGTGTAACTACAGGCAGGTCACTTCACCCCCATGTCCTCCTTCCCTTTTTATTTGCTTTGACGTGCTTTGAAGCAAGGATTGCCTCTTTCCTTGTGAGTCTGTGGAACCCCTGGTGTGTTCTCCCGGTGATGCTAGCTCTTGATCTTGTAAGAGGGGCCTGAGGGCACTGTGCTGATGTTTCTGCTGTGCTCAATGTCCACATGGCAAATAGGAGGCTGAACTGGTCAAGCCAGAGGCTCAAACCACAGTGGGTCCATTCAGCACCCACCAGTTTAAATCCCACCGATGCCAAATGAGCCTTTTGCAACACAACGGGGACGAGGGAGCTGTGCGACGCGTACCTTCTGCTCCAGTCTGTTATCTCTAGAGTAGGGTGTGCTAATGGGGGGTTACAGTCCTTTTTGTGCCTTTCTGCTTTATCTGGTCTGAAAATAAACAAATATGCTGCACACACACCCCCCGAAAGCAGAGAAGATTCTGCAGGAAGCTATTCAGTGTGGAAGTCATAAATCACACAAGAAATGAATGTCACATCCATGGTCTGTGTTATATGAGGGCTCCCTTAGATAACAAACATTCCCAAAGAGAATTTAAAAATGGCTTCCTATGGCCATGACTGCTAAAATACAACATTTTGCTGTGGAAAGTGGGTTGGGGGGGGGCTCTGGCAGGGCTCCTGTATTCAAGTTGTCGCTGAAGGCAGGAAGAGTGCATGTGAAAACTGGAGGAATGGTAATACGGAGAAGAAGAAAGCTGGAAAGAAAAAAGAAAACCACACAAAACTCGAGCTGTTAATCACATCCCTATGTTGATAAAATATTTATGAGATCTCATTCAATTAATTAGAATAAACTATGTAACACTGCAGGAAACAAATTGAAAATTTAATAAAGTAAGTTCACTTCCAATTTCTTTTGAAGAAAGAAGCTAATTATATTTAGTTCTGTAATTATAACTTTAATTAAAATATAATGCAAAATATTTCATAATGTGAAAACAGTTCTGTGTTAGAAAATGGAACCTTTAAGACAACTTGCTCCTGAGACAAAAATTCATAACAATCTCAAATGAACATTATAATACACCTGTTTCTAAAATCTTTTCAGGGTAATTTTAATACAAATCCATCTTAGAAATGCTCATTAATGTTAGCTTTTATTTAAAGCATAATGTTTTACCTTTCCAGCTCTATCCAGAAATGTTTCTTACTCTACTTTAGGGATGTGTGTTTTACTTGCTGTATTTAAACCAGAGACACATTCCTTATTTATACTTGCCTATTGCAGCCTACAGAACCCAATTTTTATTTAGAGGATAATTTCAAAACACATTGTAAAATATATCCACATAGCAGCTGCCTTCACCTGAGCAACAAGGGAAGAGAGCACCTCAGGCGGAGAGATGCAGGCAGGCACAGGGAAATTTGAGTCTAGCAATATAAAATGAGAACACTGACAAAATGACCTTTTGTTGATGTTTTTGATGATGATTTAATAGCAACAGTCTTCTAGGCTTGTGCAAAATGAATTTGTCTTTAGGACTAAAAAAATAATTTTACAAGTGATTTCTAACACACAGTTCACCAGGGAGTCTGGGATGAATGTGCTCTTTGTTATTCTCAGAGTTATCTGAACTGTATTTGAAGTCCGATTGCATTTCTCCCACTTTGTTGGCTTCTGATTCAGACAAGCTATAACATAGAAATAATAAGTAGATACATAAATATGTTTTTAAAAAAGTGTACCATTGAGTCCTGTTTTCAGTGAAGTCGTTAGAGTTCTGGACCTTTAACTTTTCCTTAGTTTCCAGTAGGAAAATAGTTATGCCAGCACATGACCTTCAAATCCTGTCCTCGATGTGGCTTTAGCTACCTGCTGACTGGTTGGCTCACCAATGCTCCTCTTTCCATCCCTGACCTGTTTCATTTTTGTTCATCTCCCAGCCTGCACACATTCTGGCTCACAAGCCGCAGCTCCAGTTGAGCAGTGTCAGTTCAGGACCACTCAACCTCTGGCATACAAGGAACTTCCACAGTCCCTCTGCAGTATCCTACTGGTGACGCTTCTGTCTTCTCCACTGCCCACGCAGCTGGCAGTCACCCACATGCTGGGCCCTGACCCTCTCACCTTTTGTTTCAGCATGCTAACCAGTCACCACCATCGGCGTTTTGCCTGCCAGTGCTTGAACAGAAAGGTTTGCTCGATAATCATGGGAGTGCTGGAAGTGCTCCTCTGTCCTTCCCACCTACTTTTTTTTTTTTTATTTCAGAGTGCTGTGTGTGAAATTAGATCAGACAGCCTTCTCAGAGGGCCCACAGCTATACTGGGTGGTACTTAGCATGAACAGCATCACTGTAGAATAACACTAATTGTAATCACTAGTGGCTTATTTGGCTTGAAGAGATCTGGGCTTTTGAAAGAGGTAAATTATAGAGTTGTTTGCCTGTGTGGGACCACCTCTCCCAGCTACAGTAAGTGGTTTCTTCCTAAGCTTTCCATGCTGGGCTGTAGTCTGATTTTTTTTTTTTTTGGCTAATTGTGTATATGTTCTGCTGTCCTCTTCTGTTAAATAGTTAATACACAAAGGAAAAAGAAAGCACATGGAAAAAGTGCACATAAGAAACTTATGAAAAAAAAAGGGAAAAAGATTGCTTTATCACTCTTAGCAGTGTAACATAAAACATCTCTAATGAGACCTGGTACAAAGCTACTTTTTGCCTCTGTTCTTTTCTGGCTGGAGGAAGAGAGTCAGGGGCTTTGTTTAGTCTTAATACCAATCCTATGGTCATACATTTTGCCACCAGATCTTTCTGACTTTCACCTGTATATGTCACTACTATAAAGTTGCTTAACTATTAACAAAACTCCTTCTGTTCTCCCCAAGCAGATCAGATGTAACAAGAGTGAGTCAATTATAGCGGTGTTAATTGAACAAAACAAGAACCCAAAATAGAACAGTTTGAAGGAAATACTGGATTGACATATGCTGTTTTTGTACATTTGTTGAACATTATTGAGTATCTCCAGTGCAGTAATCAGAGAGTAGGAAAATATCTGGGAGTGTTTATTTGATAGAGTTTACATTACACAGCCTGCAATACAGCCAGAGCAGCCTTTTGTGATCTTTCTGATCGTA
This sequence comes from Tetrax tetrax, assembly GCA_009806455.1. NCBI lineage: Eukaryota > Metazoa > Chordata > Aves > Otidiformes > Otididae > Tetrax > Tetrax tetrax. The sequence goes on along the minus strand of WHYT01017465.1, from coordinate 565,293 downwards.
TAGTTCTCTTTCTTCTCCTCTTTGCCAAGGAACTTGTTATGATCAAAAATGACCACTGAGTGCCCAGAAGCTGGTGTTTCAAAGTCTGTCTAATGAATAAGCACAGTAGCAGTAGGAGCCTCTCAGAGTGGATCAGAGGGTGTGGCACTGTTAGTGGAGAAGCTGCAGAGTTGACTCCTTTACTGAGGCTGTGGCAGTGGATGCTTTCATCCCCACAGTCCCTGGCTTGCTCTGCCTGGTGAGTCAATCGAGGTGGTGGCCATTCATCCCCTACACCATAAAGCCCTTTATCATTCAGGCCCTTTTTAGGATGGAATTTCTCCACCTCAAAGAGAGCAACTAAAGACACTTGCTCAGACATAGCTCACTTAATCCCTGTTTGGGAAAACTGGGCTGTCCAGTGACATTTCAACCCCCCTACAGAACTGGAAAGCTAAACATCTGGTATGGCTGAACTGGCTGAACCCATCCAGGTAAAAATCAATACTGAAGTACACTAAACTGGATTAGGACATAATTTGTGCAAATCGGTAGTAACTCCACTGAAGTTATTGGAATTGCTGCCATGTCAAGTCTAAAGTAATCCTGCTAAAGCCATGGGATATACTTGGTGTAAAAGTATCATTAGAATATGCTTACTTGCTACCATGTTTTTTCAGACACAATATTAATCAAATGTTGCTTTGTGCCTTTGATCCACAAGTAAACTCACTGGACTGAACAGGCCAAGCTAATTTAGGTAAAGATAAATTTTTAAGAAACATTTTTTTAAAAAAACTGTAATTGATCAAACAAACAATTGTGTTGAAATTAAGCTTTTAGTTTGTTTTTTTTTTTTTCTTCCCAGATAAGGAGAAAGACAAAATCTGTTCCGTTGAAAGGAAGTATCATTATTTAATGTTTTATTCTTTCCAGTAGAGATCAACTCCCAGTGGCCCCCCTTGCTGACCAGACTGAACTACAAGAACTGAGCAAGCTGAGCAGAGGGTCAGGTGAGCATTTACATCGAGTTTGTTAATATAGCATTACTTATTGTGTCTGTCATGGTGAGATCAAATCCTCTAATACAGACAAGAATTTCTGATGTTTTTTTTTAAATGGCTTAAGAGAATTAGACACTCAGCTCCAATTAATTAAATTTGCAGAAAGATGTGGTTTATATTCTTATTTCTGTTGGTACTGTACTACACTGTAGAAACCATCTGTGGGTGAAGATTGTCTTCTGCTGGGTGTTGTGGTTATGATTTGCAAAGGCAGGGACCATTCTGAGGTGTTTGCAACCTAAGTATCACATCTAATCTAAATATAATACATAACGAGGTCTGCCATGAATCTGCTGTACAACTGTTTTCTCTTTCTGCGCGTCTCTCTCTGCTCTGATCTTCTGCCTGTCTGGTTTATGTAATTTCTACCCTGTGCTGCAGGAATTAACCTTTATGGTATATCTATATAGTATAGAATAAAGAGGCGTTAGTCTCAGTGAGGGCCTTTGGACAGACTCAACTTGCAAATAAGAATTTAATCTGTAACAAGTCTGACCCTGTTGTTATCAATGCTTCTATGCATCCAAAGAAAAACTAATAACAAAGGGAAACAGACTCAATTGTCATACAAGAGATGTGAGTGCTTAAATAGCTGCCTGCTCTCTTCCATATTTTTAAGACTTAAGGGTTCATGTGTTTTTTTCCCCTGCTTGTGTTAAATGAAAACATCTTTATTTGATATTCATCATTCTACAATGGCCATTTCATCACCTAGACAACATGAATAAAAGTTATTATTCTTAGTCATTAGTCACTCAGTCAGGGAAAAGAGAAAAATTGAACGTTTTAGTACATTTTACTTTTCTGTCATTTCATAGTAAATGACACTCCTAAATGATGGCCAGTCAAACCTACAGAATCTATTAGTAACATGATAATAAGTGTGAAGGGATGCTGAGACCCAAAGGAGTCTTAAAGTGGCATTTATCAGGCATGTCACATCATTGCTACTGGTAATAAAAGCATTTTTGTTTTATGCTGCAGCGTCTATAGAGAATAATATTTTTTGTGCTATAGCCAAAAGTGATATTGCTACATTCATCACACTGTTTGATATGAAATAGCCTGAAAACACTGGAAATTGGCTGTCATTATTTGTTTCCTCCTTTTTTTTCCTAATCAGGGAGCCTACTACAGTAGTGTGAAAAATTTTCCTTGTCTTCGAATTAAGGCACAGACACACAACAGTTGTAACATTTGTCCATCAAAAATCTCTTTGTTTCTAGTACCGTCTTAAAGCTTTAGTGTCCTTTCAAGAAGAATATCTATGATTAATTCATTTCATTTTCACTTTGTCTGTCCTTCTGAAAGTACGATTCAGTGTGTTTCATTTACCATTACAGTCTTTCCTGGCAAAATCTTCGCTGGCTCTAGTGAAAATTCTGTATGTTTGAGGACTGCAAATGACGACCTTGCATGTTAGCTTCCAAGTGTTAAAAATCAGAAAGTAATCAGTTGTCTGTGAAAATGAGAAAATTATTTGGTTTTTCCTCCTTATTCAGTCTTTTAAATAAGATAATTTAAACAAGGACAAGTCACAAGGTGCGACTATGAAGGTCTCTGTGCTATAGTACTGTTGTGGAAACCCTTGGTAAAGAGATTGTGTATGCTGCTGAAAGTAGTTTTCCCTGCTGTCATAGCTACTGATAAAGTGATTTTTTAAGTATGTAAATTTTTCTTCAGGCCTGAAAGACACAGTGAGATCAAGCTAAACTTTTCAGTATAGTCTTGGCTGGTGGCATGATGGGAAACTACTGATGAGTTGTCTGTGAACTCAGTCTGTGACTATGATAGACTCTGTCCTTCCTAAAAAATAAAATATACTGGTAGCAGGAATGAAATGTTAGAAGTGAAAAAAAAAGAAAAAAATCAACCCACAAAAAAACATAGGAGAGTCTCTCTTCTTTTCAGCTGACTTCCCTGGTAGGAAAAAGGTCCCTCAGTTACTTTCAATTGATGGGTCAACCAGTCATAGCCTTGTGCTCTGTGTCAGCTGTACAGCTGCTGCAAATTTGTATGGGAAAGCTTGTGCAATTTCCTATGGAAATGTAAGGCTGGGATAGGCAAATGCATCACAGGAGCTCACTTAATGGCAGAGAGGAAACAGAGCACATTTATCATATTGAATTCTTTCCCACTGATATTCATCATTTGCATGTAAAAATGCCATCTGATTTTCTCCCTCATAAACCCTGTGTGATGTTTTCCTTTTTTCCTGTTGTTGTTATTTTGGTTTGGATTTAAATCTGTCACTTTTGAAAACTTATGCTTTTTAAGCCCCGCTGCACTGTGGAAGTAGAAACAAATGGGATTTTGAAGGACTGGGGAAGTTAAAATACTCTTTGTTTAGTGGGCTTGTGCAGCACGATGGATTTTATAATTACTTGAGCTTGTTCCTGGTGGTGAGTCTGCTCTTTGAAGCTAAATTCTGCCCTGACCGTTTCTTTCAGTCTACAGAACTTGTCATGTTGACTGACTCTGTTAAGATCTGGCATGTCTTATTAACACTCCTCAGCAAAGCAACCCACTCTTTGTCTGAAACATATAGTCAGGCAAGAATGTTTGAACAGCTAGAGCAACCTTTACAGTTCTTCAGGGCATGATGGTGCCAATATTGTGAATAGCTCTCTGCACTTCCTTCACATTAATCTTATTTTGTCTTTATAATGTGCAGACATATCAGCTGACTCTGTGGGACATTCAGTCCAGTGAGAGTATGATGCTATGACAACTTAATTCAGGTTTTTAGAAGTTCATACAGCCAGACAATAATAAAAGGCATGCCATGCAGTAAGGTAGAAAAGCACCACAAATGCAGAAATGCTATACCATTAATATATGATCTAACAACATAGATAGCAACAAGCCCTGCCAAAGAGTTTTTCCCCGTCTTTCCACTTTAGGTACTGGAAAGCCGCTCTAAGGTCTCCCCGAAGCCCCCTCTTCTCCAGGCTGAACAGCCTCAACTCTCTCACCTGTCCTCACAGGAGAGGTGCTCCAGCCCTCTGATCACTTTATGAACGCCTTCATGAATAAACACTCACATCACCCTGCATAGACTTAATTTCTTCTACACTCCCTTTCCCCAACAACATTTCTTTCTGAGGCTGTTTCTGGCAGAGATCAGTTTGTGTGGCCTCAGGGTGACTCTTGTGGGCGCTGTTTTCTGCCAGTGGCTCTTTTCCGAAGCATTCCTTATCCCTTACTCTGGTAGTATTTGCTGATTTATTTCTGAAAAGATAATGCATACACTAGCAGACAGTTCTGCAGTAATCATGTCTCAGCAGTTGTCTTTGGTCACCAGTAATGAGAAGAAAGGAACGAGCTTGAGAAAATGCTCTAATTAGTTCCTGTAGATCAGAGCACTTCTCAGTTGAAATAAGCTGTATGCCTTCACAGAGTTAATGTCATTGCACTGAAATGTGGGCTTTTTTGAGGAAAAAAATTGCAGTACGTTTTAAGGGACAAACCAAAATAATTTTATTATGCAAAACAAACAAACTGCAATAGACTGAGGAGAGGAAGTTAAAGGTTTGTATCTGAAAATCTCAAAATCAAATATGATTATACTTATGTATTTATAGCTCATATTTAGTTTGTTATTTCTATGCTCTACAGATGTTTTCAGATTGGGTTTCTTATGCTGTTTGTGAAAATTCTGCTTTGCTGTTTTCAGTACTCAGTTTCTTTCTTGGTTGTTTTAAACATGACTTCCTTCCGATTGGATATGAACTAAGGAAAATGATCCACTTTTGCTTTTATTAGTATTTTCATGGAAAGCTAGAGATATTTGCAAAGACACCATGCATTTATTCTACAATAAAATGCTGCTACGATTGTGAGCAGAGACAACTTTTCTAAGTGAGCACAGTGAAATTTCACCAGGAGCAAGCCACAGTCTATGTCTTTGAGGCTTGTCATTTTACTAGGTCATAGCCAATAAAATCAAGCTGTTCAATGCCGGTTTGGGTTTTTTTTTCTGCCACTGAATGAATAGGAATTAACATATCAGCCATTCAAAGACTACCCTGAGGTTTCAGAAAAATGCTTTGGAGTGACTCAGCAGTAACAAATATTCCAAGCTCAGGTGAAAAGTCAAATGCAAAAACATTTCAACTTTAACTAAAGTCTTGGAAAGACTATCCTAGCTTAGGAGCTAAACTAGGCTGCAGGTATTTTCTACACAATTACCAAGGTCTAATGCTTTTCCAGCTGAGTCCAATAGTATGTCTGACACTGCTTTGAGTACGCACAATACTGTGTGGCACTCAGAAGGCCACAATGGCATATTTTGTTGTTGTACATCTTTGTAAATACTAATGGACTACTCGAGAGTAATTCACTTGGTGTTACCAACTTCTTGCATTCCTCTCTCCATTAAAAGGACCTATCCTTGGCAATTAACCTATGGGCATTTTGAGCCCTAAGGATTTTGGAAGCATGTCGCACACATGAATGTGAAGTCTGCAGATCAGGAGGAAGTATTCCACTGTTGAAGTGGCTAGAGGAGCAGTTAGCTAGCAGGAGTGCGCACGGAAGCTGCAAAGGCATCCACATAATGGTTAGGAAAGGGGAGAGAAGTCAGACGTGGGGAGTTGACTGCCTGAAAAGGGAAAACATAAAAGTATATATGAAGGCCCTTAGCATCACTGAATTCATATCATTGAAGCCACTAGAGGAAAGATAAAGATGTGAATTTTTAATTCACACTTAACACTCTGAATTCTTTGGATTCCTAGGTGTTATGAAAAATACAAACAGGAAGCTGAGCTTTCACACAAAATACATCTGACAACAGGGAAAAGTCGTAATATTCACTGTAACATAGAGAAGCTTAGAGTTTCCATTGAAGTTATTTTTCATGGTCACTTGAGTAGGAGAGAAAAACAGTTGGGAAGTGTCTAAAAGGCAGCAAAACTATCTTGTTTCACACCTCTGTCTGTAAAGCAGGTATTTCCTTTTCAGAGAACCAGTAGAAGGAGCCTGGTACTCCTCTGTCTGATCTTTCCTGACTCACCTGACATTCCTAAGGTCTTTCATAGTTTGGATTCCATGCCAGCATCAGCTACAATGTAGTTTGGGTACTGAAGGGAAGGAAAGTTCAGGGACTCATCAACAAGTTTCATCAACAGATTTAATAGAATTTAATACCAAAACTAAAAATGAAATCAGATCTATTCTGTTTGTAAAATTCGTAAGTATTGTCCTTTTGTGATCAATGAGAAATGCTTTTTCTGATACTTGGCTGAATGTTTTGTTGTTTCTGTTTAGTTAATCTGGTTATCTGCCCTTGATAATGGCTTATAAAGTTTGAACATAGCAATCTGATTTCATCCAGGCAAGTGGAGACTGTCTAGATCTGGACAAATATTTGAATTCTTAAATTCTTAATTCTTGTGAAACTTTACATAAGAACTGATACCCTAAAGAGTTAAGCTAACATACAGTTAAAGCTGTAAGAAGGCTAGAATGGGCATCTCTTAATCCTCAATTTATTACTGGACATTTGTAACTACAAGGGAAAGTTTCCTAAATAAATAGGAATGAAAGCTTTCACTTACAGTTTATCAATTTATACTGATAAAACATCACTGTATTTGTTATCCAGCGTTACAGAGAGCATTCCATTCATTTGGTAGAGAGCAGAGCTAGATGCGCTGTCTTCCGTTAAAGTTGTGAGTGTTAAAATGTCACTCATCTTTTAAAAGACAACTACTGAATATTTTTGCATGTTCACCAGTTTGCTGCAGTCTTGTATTATTTGTGAAACTTAAGTGATGGCATTTCTGGGACAACCTTGCATGCAAGAAATTCATCGTTTCCATCTTTTAGAAGAGGCACATCCAGTGGTGACATTAACAGTGATGCACAGAACCGCACTGATAAAGTCACATTTCCTAGTTTAACTCTGAGTGATTATGCTTTGAGAGGCTCCTAGATTTCTTCAGCTGTTTCTATAGCATCTTTGTATTTGTGTATATAGTCTGTGTGTATGTAGTTCCAAATCAAAGCTTATGAAGGTGGAAGGAATACAGAAAGATGAAAGAGGAAGTTTGCAGGAAAAGAGCTGAAAAAAAAGGAGAATTTAACTTATCTGGGCAGCTGGATTGCTGTGGAAGGCAATATTTGATGGAAGACCCATGCAAATGTCAGGCAAGAAAGCAATATTTTCTGACAGCTATCAGAGATCTAACAGAAAGATGCCTCTGAACAGGAAAGTGAAGTTCCACAGCAGCAACCCCTTCAGTGTTTTCTAAAGAGTGGAGATGTGGCAGGTAAGACAGAGTAGAAATTGGATGCTTTGGTACAACATTTCTAAAATCTGTCTGAAACGGGAGAGCAGGGAGGGGAATTGTTAAGGAGATTTTTTGCAGATCTACCAACCAGATATCTAAGCCAGACATTTTACAGAAAAAAAAAAAAGAATACAATTTCCAGTGAAGTCATTGCTTTTCCACGTTACTCAAAGCTTGAATAAGCAAGTTGTCAACTGTAGCTGACAGGGACAGTGAAGAAAAATGGAAGTCAAGAGTATGACAGGTTGGGATGTTAGGACTGAATACAGAAAGGGAGGACATCGTGTGAGCTGAATTTGAATGGAGTCCAGGCAACTGAGAGGCAAACTTGTCACTTGCTGCTCTCTCTGCACATTGGAACTTACATGGTCAAAATAATCTGGTACTGCAAAAAAGTGCCCTATTACTACAGAATAGTTTGAAGAGGTACAGTGTGATGACCTTTCTACTTGGGAAGACTGATAGAGATATAGCAGCTCAAATAACCACTGTACCGACTGCTGCAGTCATTCTTGTATCAAAAATAAATCAAGATTCGTGCTTATCTTTCTGGATAACAGTTTATATTGTAGTGGAAGGCCTGTGTAAATTAATCATGCTTCAAAGGCCTTATGTCCTTGTTTAGTCCATTCTCCTAGGTAAGCAATAGAGGGTGTAATGCAGTCCCTGCAGCTTACTACGGAGCAGAGAGCCTGCTTTCCTAATTGTAGGAAGAGGGCAGTGTTTCTTTCAGTTCTAAGCATACTTTTTTTAAGAAAGGAAGGGGCAGTATGAGTGAAATATCTAAGATGTTAATCTGGAGGAGGATTTTTATCACATGTAAACATGCTTCACATGGGATAAGAGAGAAATTCTCAGTCTCGCTCACCAAGGGAAATATCAGAGCCATAGTTTTAAGGGAGGAAGCATGTATCTAGGTTAGGTGCATTTCCTGGTGTTTTAATTTTATAGCTACATAAAATTCTGGATGCTTTGTAGGTAGCTGTTTGCATCCACCCATCTGATTAACCCTTGGGCAACTCTTACCTAGAAGTGCAGCCAAGAGGATAATTATCTAGAGCAGCACTTTGCATCAATACTCTGCAGCTTAGCAATGAATGGGCATTGTGTAGATGCTAAGATGTAGGTCAGACTGCACTGCTAGATTATGTTACATTTCAGGAATTCAGGGATATAGTCTCAAGGCATGAGAGTATTTAAAAAACTGACTCTAAGTATAGTGCTGCCTTCCCTCTCAGTTTCCATCACTAGTCATTCAGAGTATTTGGTGATATGAAAGTCTCTCTGATATTCTGGTTTTTTTTTCGTTTTACTCTTGAACCTCTTCTCCTTTGAAGAACACTGTTAACTGTTACTGGCTAGTTTTGCTGTCAGCTGAGATACCATGTTATTTGCACCAATTTATCTTGCCCCCCTCTCCATCTAAATCACCCATGATTTAAAGATCACTGTTAAATAGTATATTTTTATAGCGTAAAATAGGAATGATTGCTATCTGGACAAGTGGAACTGAAGTAAGATCCCACAGTTTGTGATAATAGCTTCATAGTGTGTCCTGAGGGCTGCTGAGCCACTGCAGTTCTATTGATTTCAAGATATTGCATACGAGTTCTTAAAATGTGTTATTAAATAGGATTTTCTCCTGTTATTTGTTATAAGTAGACTGTGAACACCCCACAGAAAGTCACAGGGGAAGGACAGCTGAGGAGGAAGGTGAGTATGACTTGAGTCACTGTAATACCGATGATGCCCACTTTGTTCTAGTGGAACTAGGTTTGTGTGAAACACAGCAGTTCACAAGTGGACCTCTCAATTTTGTTGTATGCCAAGTTCATAGTCCTTTGACACTTTCCTGAGATTTTTAATCCTGCCATTTAAGGGAAATTAATTTCAGCCAGTGCTTTTTGCATTGCTTTCTAATAAGTGTAAAATTGCCCAGGTTCTTTGGAAATTGCCCAAGGATCATGAACTACAACAAACCTTTGGAAAATATTGTTGTAAGTTCCAGATGCTCTTAGGAGTGTTTCCAACAGCCTTCAGTGATAAAGCCTGGAAACTTTCCAAAGCTGGTAAATGCATCTAATTCCCTCCAGGTCCAATAGCTACTACAGCCTCCCTTGGAGCCTTGGACTTAACTCAGACTTTCCTTGAGCAGATGATCAGAATGTAATCATGTTAGCAGTGAATTTTACATTAAAGCAATCCCAAAAATACTACCAATCACTTTAAGTTTATGAACCACATCTCTCAGAAAAGAACCTGAGTAACAGGAATTGTGTAAGAGTCAGATAATCCTTCCAGCTGCAGAGAACTCTGCTAGCAATTGTTTTAAGCTGTTACTGGGGGACAAAGGCACTTCTTTAGCTGTCAAACAGTAATAAATGGTGCTTTTTCCTATACAGCGCTTTTTTTTTCTTTTCTTTTTTTTTTTTTTTTTTCTCGCCATCACCTGATTAACATTATATTTTAATCCAATGCTGTAATGGTTTACCTCAGTTTTTATCTTACTGCTTTTCAGCCCAGAGGCATTTTATTTCATTTACTTATGTTCCCTAATACTTCCCTGTTATATATTTGCCATTATGATGATCACCATTGTTTTGAATAGATCTTAATCTGAAAGATACTGCAATTATTTTACCCACTCCGCCTTGATGGAGTACAGAGCAGGATCACTATTTTGTATAATAGCAGCTTTTATATGTTAAATTATTTCCTTTGACCTGTACCATAGAGCATTCAAAATGAATAGCTGTAAAAATATTTGGCTGTGGGCCCATGACTGACTGTATGCCTGTTGTAATGGCTAACAAAGTCCACCTGCCCAGCCAAGGCGTAGCTGGGGACAGTAATATCACTGCTGACAGGAAAATCCAGTTGGGCTATCTGTTGGGAAAACAAAGAGCAAATATCTGTTCAGCTTCAGAGCTCAGCAAAGCTGTAGCTGCCAATCTGAGGTTTATCTCAGTGGATGGGGCAACCTAGACGGTTGCAGATTTGTATGTGTACAAGTCCAAAACAGGCACTAGAAGCTTCAACAGTCATCTGGGGGACTAAAATTGGATTGCAAGTGCACCTAGACCTTCCAGCTCTCTGCCTGATCCTGGCTGACGTGTTTTCATTCTATTTGCAGAAACACCAGAACATCTTAGGAAACTCTCCTAAAACTGTTCCAAGTCAGTGCCTTAAGTGAACCAATCTCAGGTTATCTGATAGACCAAACAGAAATCTACTGTGTCTCAAGGCTCCTCACAAGCCATTCTATTATGCCCACAACGGTGACATCCACCATCCGTGTGACAGGTGAAAGCTAGGGGCAGTGACCTCTTGGTCAGGCGGAACACAACCCGTCCTGTTGTGTGGGACACAGTCCCATGGTGTACATTGACAGTTTAAGGGCTTGAGATCCATGTAGACAAACTTCCAAATTTATAATCCAAAAGATTGGATCAAGGGTTATGATCAGTTTCCTTCTGAAGAATTTTATCTCTGTGGATCTACATGAGATTGTGGAGAGGTTTTTTTCAGTGCATTTTCTGGTAGAAACTTCCGGACAATAAGATGATCTGGCTCTAGTCTCATCCAGATGCGATTTTAATCTCTCCTTATAGGAGGACTCTAAAAATCACTAAATGTTGGGAAAGGAAATGATGAAAACTTAATTCTGTTAGTCTAACTTTTTAGGGATTTTTATTTTCACCTGCTTCAAATACGTCATTGGTACTTGGATTAATAGGCTTTGAAGTTGTGCACTCTGCCTAGAATTTACTTTTTCAATATGGACAAACTTCAAAATGGAGTGTTAGACTGCATCAACAATGTTTTTCATCACACAATCTCTAAATTTTGTGTGTAAAACTATTTGTTTTTTCTTGCAATTTTTCTTCAGTGTTTGTGGTGACTATAATGTCACCATCTGTTCAAGAAGAAACAGAATAAGGTGCCAGCTCAGATGTGTCAGAGAGACTAAAGCCCTGTAATGTTCCAAAATTTCATATTATGATAAATCTATTTGGTTTCATTTAATGTATGTCTATACTGGTTATTGTTTATAGTCAGAATGCCCAATTGTAAAAGTCATATGTGAGAAGCTCAGAACTGACTAGATACTTGGGGTGAAATCTTGGCTCCAGAGAAGCTGAAAGTGGGATTTTTTCTTACTTCAGTTTGCAGCATTTCCGAAGTTAGCTCTAAAAATTACCTACCTATTTTGGGCCTGCTTAATAAAACAGTTCAAAAAATCCATTGCCTTAGCAGGTCAAGTTCAGTGTAGCCCTGCATTTCAGCTGTAGTAATCATCAGCCTTTGATGCTTCAGTAAGAGCAACGCTTCTATTTCACCCTTGTCTGAGCCAGCCTGTCAGGGATAGGTTTGTCCTAGGTGTAAGGTCTTACACCTTGGCACGTGCAGTTTTCAAATCCAAGTTTTGTGACTAAATGATTAATTATGCACACTTGTTTTATCTAGTGACTTTTGGGTGGGTACTGACTCCTTTGAAAAATTAATCATAGACAATTTCTTTCTGCAATAACGATTTCTATTATTAAAATATTTATAATGGGAATTATTTAAAGAGGTCTTTTTATGTAAAGGGATATTTGCCAAGCAGATTGCACAGGAAGCAATGATTACAAGGTCTATATGCAAGCTGCTTGTTTCTATAAAAATATCCAACAGGACTGGATGTCCCCTTTGGAAGCAATCAAACCAAACTGGAACGTGCAGGGGGGACCAAATCCAACTACATTTTGACATGATCCTCTTCTGGCATTCAGATCCATTAATCTATATAATCTGATAGTTTCTAAATTCTTCTACTCGTTCAGTGTCCAAAGTGTATATGAGATTTCTTCTGCCACAAAGAATCCTCTCCTCTGACAGTGAAGATTAGCTGAATGTATTCCCTTGCCAAGGCTCCGGAGTTTGTCACAATGTTAAATTTCAAATGACAGAAAAGAATGAAACTCTGGTAATGCTGATTCTTGCATCAACAAAGAGCGCTGTGCAGCTCTGGAGGTTCTCAAGGACCTCTGGCTTCAAAGCCTTATTGGAATCTTTCCTATTTTGTCCCAAATAGAGTTTCAGCCTGCCCACTGTGATGTTAAATACATTCTCCTGCCAGCATGGAGCTAGAGCAGCTGCTGGGAGTTCAGAAGTGATCGTAGACATCAGAACAGGGCGTGAAGGTCCAACGAAGGAACTGTTTGGCCTTGCAGATATTTTTAGGTGGCTGAACATCTCACTTTGTGTGACTTTTAGAAATACTTTAAAGGAGATTTACATAACAGTTCACTTCTGTGTGCAGAAGGAATATTTCTCAAGATTAAGTTGCAGAAGTTATAAGCAATGTCTGTACTGAGTACCTAATGATGACAGCCAGTGAAAAGGTTAGTGTTCAGATTATTCCAAGACTTTTCTCAGAAGTGTTTTCTTACCTTGTCGTCTGAATCTGGCCATTGTTGGATAGAAAAATCATACCTACCATAGGAAAGCCTATTCTTCTAAATACTGACATGACCAAATAGAAATTGAAAAGACACAAGAAAAGAAACAGGCTCCCACATCTAATGAAGATAAGGAAAATATTTGCCAGTAAGCACCTCACAAAAAGCGATCATTTGTTGTCATTGTCCTTCAATAAACAGTTGGAATTTAAGGTTTAAATTCAATGAAGTTTTAACAAAATTGCCAAGCATGGAATGTTACGAAGATTTGACTTAAGCATAGCTAGATAATAAATCTGCTTAATTTCACTCTAACATAAACCAGCCATCAAGCTCATAAATGCACATAAGCACAGTAGTTTTCCTTCAGCAAACGAGGCCAATTTGTGAGAGTGCTATCTGAGTAAGAAATGGATGTATCATGACAGCAAGTACACGGGGTTGAAATAGTTCCTCTTTTTGTGTATATAGCAGATTCAGCAGCTACTCTGTGTAAGAAACCTGACATGTACGCTACAATTAGACAGTATTTGGAGAAATAGTTATGTTTTAGAACAATCAGCCTAATTTTGGAGAAGAATCAATGCAACTGAAATGATGATTCTTTCTAGCGGGACGATAGGGTTGGTACACTCCTTGTGAAAGGCAGCACATGGGATTCAAACAGCTTGTACGTTTTGGAGGGCAGGAATGCTCCTGAGATACTGCACCATGGAAGATTTTCTCAGTTCAGCAACTCCTCTATTAAAACAAACAAACAAAGAAAAAAAAAGCAAGTAGCCATGCTAATAAAGTGCAAATCTGTATGAGTTGTGGTATTTAAAGTTCAATCTGAAATATAAAGCATACTTCAATAGTTTACATTAAATTAAATACTTCAAATCCAGATACTTTAGTATCTCTACAAAATGAAAGTAGGAGCTGATAATCCTCAAAGTCCCTAAGGCTACTTTTTTTTGAGCATTTTTAACTGAGGGCTTAATCAGTACAAGGAAATGGATGAAAAAGGCTTTAGGCATGTATAAGACAACCCAAAACTCATAGTGACAAATCTCATGCAATGGACAGGATTGGATAATACATACAACCCTGTCAAAATTCTTTTTTGCACTAAATAAAACAGGAGCCTCTGGGCATGTGAGCTCAAGCATGTGAAGAAATGAGCAAATGTTTCTAGAGCAGTTCTGTTTTTTCATAACCTGTTGAGTTTATTCTTTTAGTTCACTTTAGAGTAGGATACCTACAGCTATCTCAGGTACAAAGTAATGGGTGCTTAAGAACTTAATTATAGAGTAATTATAGAGAAGAGAAGATCTGAGGTCAAACCTCCACATTTTAAAATAGTTTTGCCTCCTCTCATGCTGTCAGTGATATTGTTATTAGTGGTTGGTACCTAAAACCAGAAGGACTGAATAAAAAGTATAATGGTTTAAGCCAATTGTTCCCTAATGTAAACAGGGGGGGAATTAATGTTTGACCCCTGTGAGCTGACTGGCTTATGTCTGGAAGTATGAAATTTAATTAAACAGATGGTAGCATACATTACTGCTTTAGAAATGTGATTAATCATTATAAATGTTCTAGGTGCTTTAAAAGAATGACTAGAGCATCTGGCTATCCACACTGAAACAGTGTACACCCACCTGACAGGAATCCATCTCCATAACATAGCTGATACTTCTGTTTATGTTAATTACTTTGCATCTTTATGCTTTAGTTGAATGGACAAGAGCTGGCACATTCTTTTCAAAAAGACAGATCCATTCCTAAGTTAGACTGCGTTTAGATTCTATCTACTGTTGAATTTTAGCATCAACAAAAAAGCATGAAGCAAAAAAATCCAGTCTTAACCCACTATTTTTCAAGAAGCCTGGAGAGGAAATTTGATGTAGAATTTAGACTAGAAGAAGGCAAAGTGTCTCTGCCTGTTGTGGGGGTACTTTTCTTCACTGCATCATCAAATCAGTCAGGAACTCAGTTGCTCTAAATCCCAGGCAAGTGCACTGACATTAGTCCTAACGTGTTCTAGCTGACATGCTCACCAACTCATTTCAAAATAGCTCGCCCGTTACGTATGCATGTGGTCCAACTTTATGTCAATGAACAGAAAAGCTGCTGGTCTGAAGTTCTCTGCTTCTCAGGTGTCATCCTAACAAGCCTGACCAGAGGCCAGGTATCTTAGGAGTATTCCTTACGCAGGTGCTTGACAAGCGCCTGACAACTTGCCCGTGTTTTTCTGAGGGGACACAGCGTGAACTCAGGAGGAGCTTGCTAATGCCAGTCAGCCCTTTCCGGTGGGTACCTTTCCTTGCATGGTTATGAGCATGGCGATTTATTTGCCTCAAATAGATATTATATTTTTTAGTCCTCTATATTTATCCACGTTCTGTCATTTAGTTCCATCTGCTGTACATGGGAATTTGAGTCTTTATTTTAGAATCCAGTTCTGCCAACTGCCATCAGTTTGAGGCTTTTAGAGATTCACAGTGCTTGGAGCTGGACAGGACCCTCATTTTTAGTCTGTTCTCTAAAGTGCATGCTTCTTAATTCATTCATGTCCTCAAATTGCACATTGCTGGCTGATTTCCAAAGTATTTAGCAATCGTGCAGGAGATGTTTCGTGCCTTGCAGGGTGGGGAGATTCCCATGCAGCTCTCTGAGGTTCTTGACAACATTTCAATCATGCTCAAAGAAATAACAGATGAGACCAGCCCGAGGCTGAACGATAGCCATCAGGTCAATAGCCAGTGTTGCAAAACTAGTGCTGTAGATACACATTTGCGTAGAATCAGAATGGCTTGAATTGGAATGAATCTTAAAGATCATCTGGTTCCAACCCCTCTGCCCTGGGCAGGGACAACTTGCACCTGACCAGGTCACTCAAAACACCATCCAACCTGGCTTTGAACACTTCCAGGGAAGGGGCATCCACAGCTTCTCTGGGCAACCTGCTCCAGTGCCTCACCACCCTTACAGTTAAGAGACTAAAAGTCACATTAAGAGCCAAAGATACTCAGACAAGCCAGATTGCTCTGTTTCTCTTGTTCAGCAGATCAATGGATTAATGCTCTCTCTCATTTTCATATGACTCTGAAAGGCTTACAGAAATAAACTTACTTCAGAGGATTACCTTCTAGTTTCTGCGCATTTATAAATGCCATCTGTTCATATCTGAGAGCTGGGTGTTATGGTAACCTGAGTCTTTTAAATTTGAGCTAATTGCAGAGTACATGCCCATACTCATGGAGCACATATGCATGTGGGTGCATAGTGCTGGCATGAGGATGGTGACAGGGAGAATCCAGAATACGGAAAGCCTTTGAATGGATCTTGCCTGCCACAGTGGTCTCGTTGGAAGCGAGGATGTTGCTCTCCCCTGCAAGCCCAGGAAGCAAGGAAGGTCGCTTGTAATGCGACAACATGCCCAGAGGCCAGGTAATAAGGGCTCTGCTCTTTTGACAGCGTAAATCAAACTTTGGGGAAAAGATGAGAGCAGGGTGGAAGCATCTATGCTGAGATTTTCTTTTTCATATCAACTTTGAGATATCTTGTGGGTGATTCAATGTGAAAATGTCACCTGTTCAGTTCATTCCATCTGTACAAAGAAAAGTTCATGATTACTGTGGCCATGAAGTGAATTTGAATCATCATGTACACAACTCTGTGTTCGTTTACCAAATTTCTTAGGTTATTCTTCATAAAAAGTATTTTAACATTTCTACATGACATTTTCTAAAATGACTTTTGCTCCTAAAAGTGTCTTTCTGCATGTGGCCATGTAATCTAATGAAGGTTAGTAAAACAGTTTCCCAAAGTTAGACAGGTACACAGCCTCATTCCCCATAGTTGACTGTTATATTAACTAGTATCCCGCTACTGTGTTCCTGCTCTGTGCATCCATTAATTATGGATCAATTATTCAATTCTTTAGGAACTCAGATGATGCCTGGGCTACTGAATTGTGAAATTAAAGCAATGCCACAGTGAACAGGAAAGAACAGGCATTTACTTTAGAAGCATCATCCTACGATACTGATATTCCTAGGACAAAAGCATTTTTCTTCAATCAATGATGAAGCCAGTTTGTATGAATGTCCTTTTCCCCACTCTGCTGCTAACTCTTCTAGCATAACGTTTATCAGGATCTTCTTTCTGAGTAACAATCTTTCTACATTTTTTAAATGGCACAGTCAAAATCTGAGAGCCAAAAGCCTGTTATCACCATAGGCATAATTCACTGTGCTCTATATTTTTCGTAAATGAAGCACAGCACAATTACTGAAAGAACAGCTACTTTACAAAGTGAATCTTGTAATGAGTAAAATTTAGCCACTGAGGATCAGCTTAACAAATAAACTATTAATTTGCTATTTGACATGCTGAAAAAAATGTCAAACCAAAATGAAAGCTGTGGCTTCTCAGCTGCTGGGACCGGGAGGAGTAGCGCTCTCCAGCACATTGCTCATTCTGCAGTCAATCTCTTGCTTGTGATTTCACTGAGATTCCTGTAATATTTATTTGGTTCGTTCAGTTCCTTTTTGTCTTTGGGGAGTGAAATTTCTGATGACAAGTCTTTTGTTAGTAAAAATTGTTTGCTTTTGAAAAATGTTCTCTCATGTAAGAACCTGAATAAAATCAAAACTAAATATTTGCACAAAATAAAAATATGCTAACAAATAAAGATAATGGCCTATTTTTCATTGTCTTACCCTTTGTTCAGTCATCTACATCAAATTAAGCAAATTACAGGAAAAAAATCTAACACTTTAAAGCTTTTTTTTTTTTGCATGGGGCAGAAAGGGAAATTAAGCTGATATTGTTTTTAAATATTTGTCATTTTACTAAAGTACCAAGTCTTTAAAGAGTACTATATTCAATGCTCACCCTCCCTGGCATCAGCTGCCATATTGTAAATTATCTGTAACAGTGTGGTGCAAGGTCATGTTTGGATATATAGGTGGGAAGGGTCTGCATATTGTGTTTCCATCAGGACTGAAGCTGGTGGCTGTCTCACCAAATTGTTGCATTTACCCTGAGCCTGTGACGTGTGACGGACCACACGGATACCACTGGAGTGAGCACCGGTGAAACTGTGGCTCCTAGAAGTGCTCACAAGTACAGCTGGTGCCATTAACCCTGGGAAGTGTGGCACTGATGGCTGTGCTGCTGAGAACCAACCTGCTGGTGTCAGAATTCTTTAAAACCTCAGGACAATGGGTGCAAACCAGTTTGTGCTGAGATTTCCTCCAGTTTCATTACAAAATGCCCTTTCTGTGCTATATAGCAAAGGGTAGTTCCACCCCCCTGAGGCTGCCTTGGACATCTCAGCAAAACACTACTCAGAGCCCTCAGATTTGGAAGCCTGACCTTCCTCTATAGTTAGGGAAAAAAAGGTAAGGGCTTCTAGTTCATTAATGATAATAAAATTAGATACCTGATGTTGAGTGGGTTAAAAACCTATTAACTCTCTAAATCTTCCACATGCACATGTTTCATGTTCGACTTTTGCCAAATCTTTCAGCCTTCAAAAATGCTTTTCAGTGCTAAATGTCTGAAGTATAGTTTAAACTTATGACCCAGAAGGTCAAGCTTAAGAGAAAAACATTAATTTTCTTTTTTCCTTACTAAGTTACCTGGAATTCCAACTTGAGTAAAGCAGAGCTGTGGCCTGAAAGATATGTTTGTGATTCACGCTTATTTGGAAATAAAAATTGTTTCTGGACTTTTTGTTTTGTTTTGTTTGGTTTGTTTTTGTTTTTCAGAGACAAGATCATTACTGTCTGTGATGGGAAAGGTCATCTTCTCTCATGTTGTCTGTGAAGGTGTGAAGGGTATAAAATGAAAGCTCAAGGTGTTTCTTTTTTTTTTTTAGGATTTAGCATTTTAGATGGCAAGAAAATACTTCAGAGTAGTCACATAGCACTGATTTTTGGATCATGTAAGTAGACTATGATCTTGTGCTGTTTTGGCTGGGTTTGTACATATGATACTTTCAGAGGTTTTGTTGAGCGAGAAGCAACAACTTTTTGGCATGCATGATTTAATGTAGAGTTACAATATAGAGCAATTTTTTATGGAAAATCTTTAACCTTTGAAAAAGCCACACTGGAACGTTAGTTTGTTAATTTAGAAATGAGGGAGTGAAGCTTCCCTTAGTTTCTTTTGAGACATATATTTGCCAGTTTCTTCAAAAAAATACTTCTGAGGTGTAATAGCTGCGAAAGGATGGTGACATGGTGCACTGCTCTGGTGGTTATTCATTCATTGACAAACTGCCAGCTTTTGGCACTAGATTTATATGGCCGTTTAAAGAGAGAAAATTCAGGACCTGTAGACTAGACAGGAGCATCATAACGTACTATTTCTTTATCTAATGGAAATGTCAGCTTCCCTAGTCACTCTTTCTTCTGCCCAAGAAATTCTGTGCCTTTGAAGGGCAGGTATGTTTTATATAGGATGAACCTAATGAAAAGGGCTCCTTTTTTTTTAATTTCCTAATATTCCTTTTATGTCCATGTGTGCAGCTCTCTAAAGAGGGATGGACCCGGAGGGGGCCTGAGCATTTGTTCATTCCTGTGATATGGCTAGAAGGAGCACCAGTGAGCTCAAGGCCAGTCCTCTTCAGGTTTCAAATCCATATCTTCCTGAAATGAGTACAACATCTTCAACAACATCTACCTGTGCCAGAATGATCCCATGGCTGAGTTTACCCAAATGTACTCCCAAATCCAGAATTCTTGCAGCACTAATGCAGTAGAATCACCTTTGATGAGAAGCTGATTGCTCAGGAACCTGGATCTGCACTCTTAGAAAGGCTGCGTCTCTGGACCTCAGTTTGGCAGTCCTTTTAATGGAGCCAATAATATCAACTTTAAAAAGCAGCTAGAGCAATTTAGATAAGCTATTTAGTAGAAAGTATTATTAATAGAGTGTTTCTGACAGCCAAACAGGGATGACGCTTTTCAAGGCTATATATTAAATGAGAGTTTTCCCCTTTTTCATGATGAGTTGGAATAGTGTTAGCAACCATGGCAAACGCATTTCCTGATTGCTTTTTCCTGTCTCTCTAACTTCAGAACACATCACTTCAGGGACTGCGTATCATTTACTGAATTGGTTCTGTTTGCCTCCCCCTGCTGCCGCCTGCTTTGTCAGCAGTCTGGGATCCAGCCGGTGACATTTTTCACTCCTTGTCTCAGAGGCATGCGGAGCTAAGTCCTGCCCAGATGCTCCTGCACGCCTTTCTGTGAAGTCTAATGATAGAGCTGTTCAACTGAGTGACACTCAGAGCAAGAGGGGCAGGTCTTGAAAAAGAAAATCAGACAAAAAAGCAGGCTTGCCTCAGACGCTGAAAATCATTGGGGAAGAATTTTATTTCCATTTAAAGGACACTTCTGCTTTACCAGTTCTGAAGTGCAATGTGTGGTAATAAGAGATGATTATGCTGCACAATAGCCTGAATATAGTCACTGAAGCAGGGTGAAATTAAAAAAGGTTTCTTCTTATGATTTCTGTCATGCTTAGAGCCATAAATGAAAATAGCAATTCATTACACACCAAAACTAAGCAAATAGTTGAGGCTACAGGTAGTACATAAGTAATAAAACCAAAGCCGATCTAAGGACCCAGAGGCTGAGTACATTTTCTACTTTATTTATTAGTTTTGATCTAGACCAGAATAGACCAGACTAGAAATAACCATCCACCTGCTCTGAGCACCCTGCCAATTATTTCAATCTACAAAACCTAAATGCAATATGAACAGCTCACCGCTTCTAGCAAAGTGCAATACCCACTCAGATACTCCTACCCCTCCTTTTCCACTAGTACTTTAATTCATTTCTCTCTCCCCCACTGCCAGGTCACATAGATGAATATTGAAAGCACTGCTGATAGATGCAATAATAAAATATTCTTTTCTTTTCCTCGTTTTTTTAGTGAAAAGTAGGGAATGTTACCTTAAGTGCAATGAAAACACTTTGCAGTGTTTGTTTCTAGAGGCAGGCTTGTAAATTATTAGGCTTTTGTTCCTTTTTCTGACTTTTTTTTGAGAGTGTTTTTTCTCTTCTTTTCTGTGCCTAGCTACTTTATGAAATATTTTGACCCAACAACTTCCTCTCTTTGCTCAGTTCTACCATTTCACTTACTAAAACTTGAGAGCATGCGTAGCAATATTGCTTTTAGTAGGAGAAAGTTATATTAAAATTTGCCAATGTTCTAGCTATTTAACCATCATATCATAGAAATCATATATTCTTCTAAAAGGATTAACACTCTAACAATTAACATTCTGAACAATGAGTTCAACAGATGTTGCTGTTATTTAGATATAGATCAAGAAAACAGTTTGATTTTCCCAGACATATAAGAGCAATTCTGTGTTACAACAGTTGTGAAGCCATAGATGAAATCTTAGCACTCTGGAAATCAATGGCAAAACTTCTAGAGTGCCAATACCTAGATTTTCAAAGAAATTAAGTGCACAAATCTCTTTGAAAATCTCAAATCACTCACAGGCAATGTCATCTCAACATACAGATGGTTTTGGGTCTGTTACCTCACTGTAAATCCAGAATTACACTGCAAAGTAGCCTCCTGGCAGTGAGAGCAGAATTTAGCAAAGGACTACTGAAATAATTCAAGAGACTCATATGCCCGTATCCATGATTAGTCCTTCCATGCCTGCTACAAATATTGTTGGTTCATGCCTCATCTGCCTCCCCACAACTGGGTGTAAGGCTACAAACACACATTCTCGTCTGGAGCATCTGTGCTGCTTAAGGAGGTTATGTCCCCATCCCACACCCATCTGTCTCCTCTCTCTCTTGCTCTCTCTTTAGTTTTCATGAGTCAGCTGGTGTCCTCCAAGTCTTCCAGCTGTCTGTCCAGACCTCAGTGCTATGAGCAATAGCCACTGAAGGCTGGGTCACAAAATACAAAATGAGGAATTCTTTCACTGAAAGGGAAAAACAGTATTTTCCCTTTTCTAATCAAGGAAAATAAGTGGAAAGGATGAGATATGGGTTTTTTTCAGCCCAAAGTCCAAGATGAAAGGTGAGCTTCTCATTGGCTTCACCTTGTAGTTTCCTTAATTCTTTTATATAATAGAAAAAACAGCATGGTGAATGTATGTTGCATTTCAGATCTGCTTTGAGTTACGCTGCAGGGGACTGCACCCCTTCTCCAGTGGACGCACGGGATCTCCAGAGATGAGAGTCTCTGTATACCTTCCCCTCTCCCCCCTACTCCAGTAAGACTTTGGTACAATATACAGCATATAAGCTCTGAGCTGAAACTTGACATATATATTTTTTTGCTGTTTCATTTCAGGAGATATGTTTGCTTGGTATATAAATAAATCTGAAGGTGACTACACCAGAGGAAATATTAATAAAAACTCCTCCCTCCCACTTCTACCATGTCTTTGGTGAGTCTTTGCATCCAGCCAAACCAGCTGAGTGACTTTCTGAGCTGCAGCAGATGCTGCCTTTTCCCTTCTGGTCCCTCAGAAGCCCCTGCTGTTACTCCTGAGGCTTGGCTGGCTGCTCCCAGCAATCTCGGTCTCTGTGTGTGCTGCAGGCTCCTGGTGCCCTGCTGTGCACAGCTCTTTCCTGCATGCCACATGCTGTGTTCCCTGAAACCTCTTTCTGGTCAGGTTTAGGTGCTCCCTCGATCAGGAACAATGTTCCCCTTCCCAAAATGGCAATGGCAATGCCTTTTCGAAGGATCTTACTGCACAGACTGAGAATAAACAGATGCTATCACTCACAGGAAAACTGAAAGCCTTTGCTTAATCAAAAGGTGTTGTATGACCTATTTAATATTAATGAAATTTATTTTTAAGCATAATTCAGAGAGAGCTTTGATACACAACTTACCTTATGTGTTTTATAAAAAGGCCGAAGAGTGTTTCTGCATTTCTAGACGGTTTCCTTCTATTGTATTAGCAGCAGGAAACAGTGATGTATAGCTCCCAAGTAGCTTTGATTGGATGCGAAACCATATTTGACATGGCAGCAAGACCTCCTTTAAATACCCTGGCAAATAAAAGGAGATAAAATCCAATTTATGGATATGGATTCTAAAATTCCATATTCAGTGCCCTTTAAGTATTGCAATCCTATGTTCTTGAGATTCCTTACAGATATATTATCAGGCTTAGAACTGAGTAAAGGTGAACTTTATTAAATAAGTTCATTATAATGGTATTTCATAGGTTTGGGCTTGTGATTAATGGATTGTAAATTTATATTTTAAGACTAGAAGAACATGATCATATAAATAGTCTTATTGAAGTTAACAGGGCTGTTCTTTGAAGAAAAATGCCATTCAGCAGAACACTTAAATGTATGCATAGCTTTAAGCATATCTTTAAGTTCAAATGAAGTCAATCTATTTGGTTTTAAGAGGGCTTGACTGTGCTTAGGTTTCTTGAAACATTTATATTAATATGTAGGGTGGCTGCTGCAGTAGCCTTGGGATGTCATTAATGTTTTAAAAACAATAGTCTTTCTAAGCACTCATGGCCATTAGGTAAGAAAACTACTATTCATTGGCAGCCAGGTTAAGGCCTTAAAAACTCTGGCATCTGATATGTTTATTGCACTTTTATATGTATTGTACAGATGCAAAGATGATAATTTAACTGCATACCAGTTGCTGAAGACTAGTCCCTACTTCCAAGTGCTGTAGATAAAAAGTTGCTAGAGTGCAGTTCAAGAATGTGGTAAGTAAAGATTTGCTATTTCTAATTTTTCTGCCTAAATATTCAGGAAAAAAAATGTGCATTTGCTCTGGAAATAATTTCCCTTGGGTTATTTTGGACTCTTTCCCCTCTCATAGACTCTAATAGTACCTTATGGAAGAATGGGAAATAAACCTCTGTAGTCTCACTTCTCTGTAGTGGGCATAGCATAGCATGATGAAGAAGCATCGCTGGCACAGCAGGCACTTCAATGCATCTCCCTTACAACAAAAAGCTGCACTGTGTAAGGGTAATTTGAAGGCAGAGGTTAATTATATTTCTCTAACAAAGACTTCTAATATCTTAATTACAAGAAACTGATACAGAACTAACAGGAACATTCTACATTATTAAACAAGGGTATAGAGATTGGGCATGTTTTTTGCTCTATAGATGTAGGATACTGTATATACAATAAAACTTTTAAAGTAAGCATTCCAAAACGAAATCTCAAGGTCCTTATCATAAGTAATCTATCAAGAAATGCAAAACAAACAGCACTCTTAGAGCCCTGTCCAACTTGACCTTGAATGTTTCCAGGGATGGGGCAGCCACCCCCTCTCTGGGCAGAATGTTCCAGTGTTTTACATCATGTTACATGGCTGAGATTTGTTGTACTTTTGGCAATGACCAGGTACACTCATAAAACTAGAGAGAGGGAAGGAATATTTGCATAGAACGCAGGAGTCCTTCCTTGTCATTTCTCATCTGTAGTCTGAACTCTGCTGTGTAGCACTTGGTTGCTGTTGTCTTGAATAACAACACCCTCATTTGCATAAATAAGCTGATAATCTGACAATTTTTTAAGTTCTGTTCCACATAAATGCACAAAACTAGCAGATTCATATCACCATGCTTTATGCTGGATGCGAAACGGTGCAATTCAAAAGAAATTCAGTAGTGCCTCTTTTTAAAAGCCATGCATGGATATGCATGAATTGAAAATAGCAAAAGTCCTTATCTCCCTGTTGGTACTGAGATCCAGTACAATGGGTAAATGTTGATTAAATGTCAGATAGACTACACTGGGCAGTGCTTTAATCAGTTATTTCTATATATTCCAAAAGGAGATGCATACTTTGAATTAAAAGCTCTAAAAAAAAAAAAAAAAAAGACAGCGGTGCTCTTATCAATAGGATGTAGAGAAATACCAGAAGTCTCATTCAAACATGTTCAAGCTTTTATACAGCAAAGCTTTGCAGAGCTTAGAAAAATATAATATCAGAAATGTAAGCTTTTAACATTGCTGTTCTGCTCCAATGAGTGTCCATAAATAGGATATTTATTGTTTGTCACTCAAGTATGCAATATAAAATGTATTATGTTTATAATTAGAATTTTATTCTGTTCCCTTTTCTAAATTCCAGCTTGTACTCTGGAAATCAAGGTGCAAACTTTCTATCATAGGCACTGACAATAAAGTTGAAGGCTCTATGCCAAATTAGGCACAAATTAATGCCTCAATAACTTCAGTTTCTTTAACGTGTCTGCACAAGACTAAAACTTATTAAACAGCATATATAATGATGGTGCAAGGGAGGGAACTTCTGTTCCACTCTTACCTCTGATCTGGTTCTCAGAAGCTGAGAACAATCAAAATAATTTCTGAGTAATAGCCAGCAGGGTAAGGTGACCAGTGTCTTAAAAGGACATAGGGCATAGGAGAAGGTGCTCTTCTTAAATGTTCTTTTCCAGCTGGAACTACAATTTGACTTGTAGTGGGTACCCTTTCTTTCCTATACAGAAAATTCTCACTGAACTGGTGTAAGGGAGCTGTGAGCAAGTTATCCTCTGGATGTTAATGTTTGGTTGCACCTAGAAAAATAGGAAGTAGCTGTAGTCCACTAGCAGCTGACCAGTGAACAGAGCTGACTAGTGTTAGTCCTTAAAATACACTGTGGTGTGCAAAAATGAGGCAAGTGCTAGTTCCATTACTCTGATCAAGCAATATTGCATACACAGCTCACTACCGTCAAAGCTGAGAGCTGTTGTGCTCTAAATAATTTTCCAACAAAAAGATGTAGATACTTGTTTTGGAAGATCACCTAGCTTTAATGTTTGTCACTTTTTACTTCTTACTGGATCATCTGAACAACATTTGAGAATCAATCTATTGTTTTTTTTAAAAATTAAAGTTTACACAAATAATGTAAGGTTGGCCTGTAAGTCTTCGGAGCATTCTTAGAAATTTATTCTGTTTTCAGTTCTTCCTTGAATTAAAAATAAAGTTCCCATGAATAAAAATTTCCTCTGACAGTTGATAGTTAGAGAAGCATTTCTCTAGTTGCAGCTTAGTGTGGATGTTCAGGAAAAACAGAAACTTTTTAAATTATAAAACTAATTATCTACATGCAGCTGATCAAACACTTTGCACTTCTAGCTGTGAGCACAACTCACCACATCTGTTGGCCTCTCCCTGGGTAAGTCTACACTGCAGTTGCTGCTGTGAATGTTACGGAGTGGAGACACACCAAAGGGAGCGTTAAGCTAACAAGCCTTGGATTTGTTAGCATGACAGCACAAAGCTTAGCAGTGGCTTTTTGCCTGGAGTCTTACCCAGTCACTTGCTGTGTGTTGGAGCCAACGGAGCGTTTAGGGGTGCCATGGAGCTGCGCAGCTGCAACTGCTTTCAGTTCTAAAGGCTAATACCACTCTGTCCTTCACAATCTCTTCCCTTTAATTTTTTTTTTCCTTTTAAAATTACTTTAGTTATACAGAAAGCTCACTAGAGCTACTGATTGCACTTAGGGGTTCTTAGAGGACAAAGGGATGGCAGTGAATCGGCACAACATCAGATAGGGAAAGAGTCCAAGCAGTCTATGAGGTAGTTCATCCCTCCATGAAGAAGTTGAATATCCTCGAGTTGTAGCTAAGAGGAAATTTGTTGAGACAGGTACAGTGTTCTCTTGAGTACATTGTATTGTGGCTATTATTTAGTATTCAAAATACCCTTTTCTCACTTAGAACATGAGGGCTCATAGAGTTGCACAACATAAGCACTGTTAATGTACAATGTACTCATCCTCGCCTGTCACGTGGAGGGACTGTACAAGTAGTCTTTCATACAGATTGCATGAATAATCTTTCTGCAAACACAGAGATTTCCACATGCAGGAGTGAAAAACAGTAATCCATATGCTTTGGGAAACCCTCCACTCATATCTTCTGTACAGTCACTAACTTGTGCTGTATATCCAGCTTTAACTATGCATAACAATAGCAATAGAAAGGCATGTGATGTTCTGTTTCATGTTTATGTACAATAACAGTGCTAGAAATCTGTGTGATGCTCCATATTATCTTTCCAAATAGAACAGAAGAAGCAGTTGAATACTTTTTGTTCAGACTCATGCCATTTTTCACCTTTCAGGATCAGCAATTGTCAGCATATTTTTTAAAAAATCCCTTGTACTGGTTCTGTTCATAGTGCCTAAAAAGCTTGCTTTCTCTGACTAACAAAAAGCTTCTTTTTGTTATTATTTTTTCCTCCACTGAATGAGAGAATAAGGACAAGCAATTTTTGATTTAGCCTTCTGCTGCTGAGTTTTCAAATTTTAAAGTGTTAACAAAAGGGACTGCATGTTTTCAGTGCTGAAAGCTCTGATTATACTATGGCACAAATTTATAAAAATCAAACGCAGGCAGAGAATAGCAGGCTAGAGATATGTGACTCTCTTTAACTGCTGGCCTTTTATAATAGAAATTGAACTTTCTCAAGAAAGAAAGCTGTAAAAAAGAGACTGTTTTACCCCAGTCCTAGTCTGTATCCATTTTTGATAGATTTAGTTAACCTGCAAGGGAACAACAGTATTGACATATATCAGTTTGAAGAATGAGATATTTTTGTTTCCTGGGTTACATGCTGAAGCCATGTCATTTGTTCTGATTTTTTTCTGTCCCTGCTAACACACTCTGTTCCTGTATTTTATGATTGTATGTTCACTCTCTGAACTACCCCCGAGATATCGGTTACATTTTTTGGAGAGTGAAGAGTATTTGAAACAGCCTACACAAAACTCTCACTTTTGTTCCTATTTATGTAATTGTTTGGATTAGAAATGTAATTAAATCAGTAAAATTATTGTCCTAAAGAGCCTCTAAACCTGGTAAATATTTTTTAGTGGCAAGATTTCTGGTTCCATTGTTTTTCTCAGCTGACGTCATACATGAGTTGCCCGCAAAGGTGAAAACTAATGAGATTGGTTAAATTTGGGTGTTGACTCAGTGGGTTTTCTGTAAGAATTGATGACTGCCTGATCCTGTGCCTTTCGAGTCTCTCTCCTGGAAGGATAATGAATATTAAGAAAAGGGACCTTCAGTTTTTTGAGTCTTCAGTAAAACTATGGATATGGCTGCTTACTGAGGCACCTCACAATGCAGACCCACTTTTGGGATTTTAAGATTCAGATCTGTTAAAGATTCAGAGCATGACCAGAAAAGCAAAAGGGTATGGACAATGTCACCACAGCTTCTACTTACAGCTTGTTTGGTGAGAGGAGTTAGGGTCAGGTTTGTCAAGAAAGTTTAATGTGAACAAAGCTTTTATGACAGAGTTGTTCTCTTTTTCTTTCAGTCTCTTTTCTTCTGTTTCTGACATGTACGGGGAGTGGATGTCTGTCCGGGCAAAATCTGTTGTCATTGCTGTTTGCTGACACCCCATCAAATTTGTGTGCACAAGGCACAGGCACGTGTATAATTCCTCCTGGTGTGGCTCAGGAGGCTGATTTGGGCTTACTGCTTGATGCTCCCTTCGTGGGAAAGGCATCGCTTGTTATTTAGGAAGCATGTTGATCGTGTTGATTGCAGCTCGGAGCAGCTTTGCTCCCAGACCAGTGCCAGAAAACAGATGTGTGACGTGCCATATCCTTAACAGATGGACATGCCATATGCCATTAAAAGTGGTTATCCAACTTTCTCTCACATTGTGGGTGAACAGCTCTTCTTTTACATCAAAGCCTTAACAGGCAAAAAAAAGTGTTAGTTCCTAGGGGAGGTAACTCACTCAAAGGAAGATTTCCCAGATGTCTTCCAGAGTTTCTCAGTGCTGAACAGTTGTGTGCCTTTCAAGGGTCTGTCTACCTGAGAGTTTGCTGTGCCTGTATTCCTGGCTGCAGGAGGTATCTCCTCTAACTCACAGTCCTGGGATTACACTAATGCATGTCCAACTCTGAACTAATTTATTTACTTTTCCTAAGGCAGGCTTGGAGCTGGGCTAACATGGTCATAGGGCATCTGGAATGACTTGGCATACATGAGGAGCAAGTTCTCATCTCCACAGAGCGGAGGCTGAGCTTATGAGAGTAAATTTGGATGTATAACTGAACTCCAGCTTCCTCACAGGAAGGAGCAGAAAGTTGCACGATGGCCTAAGAACAGCTACATACGTAATTTATGTGCAGGTTAGATATCTCGGTTAGGTGGGACACTTCCAGGCCATGCTCCATGAGTATATAGGTACTGAATTGCTTCTGTGTTTTAGGCTCACACTTGGTTATGGACCCATGAAAGATGCTATGGCATTGTATGGTTAAGTGATTTGATGGACTATTGTATAGCTTCTTTTTGCTATTCAGGACGAAAAATCTTTGTCATACCACTAGTCTCTTGTGGTCTTAAGAAGAAAGCTGAGGTTTTATCAATTTTAGGGTATGAACTTGAGGTTTTATCAATTTTAGGGTATGAACTGTATCACATAAGGGACTAAACCCATTTTGGTGAATGTCTGAAAATGTTTGGAATGCTAAAGTGTTGAAATTATACTGAGAAACATAGCTTTTATAAAATAATTTGCACCTAGAAGACTAGCCTTCTATGAGGAGCATAGAATTTTGCTGGAAACGTGCCAAAGCAAGACTTTCAAATCTAATTGGCATATAGGTTTGGGTTGATGAGAAGCTCAACATGAGCCATAAATGTGTGCTTGCAGCCTAGAAAGCCAACCATATCCTGGGCTGCATCAAAAGAAGTGTGTTCAGCAGGTCGAGGGAGGGGATTCTCCCCTTCCTACTCTCATGAGACCCCACCTGGAGTACTGTATTCAGCTTTGGGGCCCCCAGCATCAGAGGGACCTGGACCTGTTGGAGGAGTCCAGAGAAGGGCCACAAAGGTGATCAGAGGGCTGGAGCACCTCACCTATGAGGGTCCAGGGAGTTCTTATAACAGCCTTCCAGTACCTAAAGGGGGCCTACAAGAAAGCTGGAGAGGGACTTTTGACAAGGCCATGTGGTGAGTGATAGGACAAGGGGTAATGGCTTTAAACTGGAAGAGGGTAGATTTAGATTAGAAACAAGGAAGAAACCCTTCACTGTGAGGGTGGTGAGGCACTGGCCCAGGTTGCCCAGAGAAGCCGTGGATGCCCCATCCCTGGCAGTGTTCAAGGCCAGGATGGATGGAGCTCTGAGCAACCTGGTCTGTTGGAAGATGTCCCTACCCATGGCAGAGGGGTTGGAACTCAATGATCTTTAAGGTCCCTTCCAACCCAATGATTGAAGTTGGGTCCCTTCCAACTTCTATGATTCTATGATTTCCTCTCACTATAAATTTTGTTAATTCAGATGGATGACTGGGTTTTCGGCTGGTTGGTATTTTAGGTGGAGATGATACAAAATGGGAGTTGAGAGGAAAAGATTTGGGGAAAGTCTTCATAGGTAAAGTCTTCTTAGACCCAAACCAGCTCCTGAGGATGGTTGTTTTTCTGTCCCAAGTTATTTGGAAGCCTGAAATGCAGAATTACAATGAATGGTTTTGATTTGGAGAGTCTACAGCATGATGTGAGGCAATGGCCACAATAAAACCTACGTAGATTGAATAATGCAGAATCAATACATGAATGGAGTGTGCGACAGGGGTTGCTATGGCATCTCCCTTAGTTAATAAAGGAATAAATAAAGGAATGGAAATCTCTATAAATGGTCTGAGCACACATTAGAGCTGTTCCTAACGACTCTAATATATGCAGTAGCATTTTTGAAAAATTAATTATCTTCCTCCATAAACAAGAATGAGGTTTTTTGATCATGCTTAAAATTACTTTAATGTGTCTAAATTTATGCCAATTCCAGTTGAACTGTCCCTGAAGCTTCACTTGGGGAGTAGGGAAGTTGTGAATAGAGAGATCTGTACAAGTGTTTTGTTCAAATGCCTTCTGCTGTTTTGTGCTGAAATTGTAAGAGGATGGGCATAAATACACCCCAAAATGCAGATCCTTGGAGAATATGGAACCTAAACATGCGAGAACTTCATTTTATTACTAGACTTTGCAGGGAAGGGACAGTGGCAGGATTTACTCAACGTGGCAGAACCGGGCTGAAGGCAGTTCTGGCAACCTACCTGGGGGTCCCAAACTGTCTCCCAGACCAGGATGCCCCTGAGCTAGAAAGCCCACACTTAGATTCCAGTTGGAGCTGCCAGATCACATCCTCACGTGTTTAAAATCAGATTGTCCAAGGAAGTAACAGGATTGGATAATTTGGGTGTGGAGAGATGAAAGGGCAATCTAGTTATATGAGATGAATAATTTATCTATGAAGTTAAGATCTAGTTTTGCTTGTCAAACATTAATTTTCTCATTTAGCCTCACTAGTACTTGATAATATCATGCAGATTTTAGTAGTTTTGACTGATCTGTAACTTTCAGGGTATGTTTTTTAATTATGTATCGTTAATCATGTGGTATAGTTCTTGAATAGGACAGTGCTGAAGCTGTGCACCCCATATTGTAGAGATGTAATTTTTTGACAACAAATATTTTCTCAGTAACAATTCTTATTGGTTAAGTCTTCATTTTTCTAACAACTTCATACAAATAAATACCAAAGGGGCATATTATGGCAAAATATAAAGAAAATTTGGATGAAACTTCTTAAAATGTTTTTTTCTTCCACTTAAAGGTTAAGTGGAGGTTTCTCTGTGCTTGAGCATTTGTTACCCCTTAAATGTAACATAATCACCACATCTCTTACTGTTCCTGGAAAGTGTGTCAAACTTTAAATGAATAATTTAAAGCTAACTTAACTTTCCTGAGAAGCACCCTAATGAATAGATATAACTGATGCCCACTAGTTATCACATTCCAGGGTACTTGGTGAATAAATTATCTTTTTTTTTTCTCCTTTCATGAAACAGTCCTAATCTGTGGAAATGCATTTGCTAGCACAAATACCCCTAAAAAAAAGGCATGCAAACATAATAGTATTTGTTATGTGCAAAAGGTATTCGCTCACTTGAGTCACAGGCAAGTTTGTACTTCACCAACAAAAAGTAAATACCAAATGACAAATGACAAATGATTAATCTTTGTTTAGGAGAAAATATCATTGTTTGCTTGCAAATTCAGGCATTTTTATGGGCTTGATTTAAAGCCTACTAGTAACCTAAAAGTCTCCCACCTCATGCAGGTCAGGTAGCTGAAGAACACCGCTTTCCCCAGATTTTTGTGAAAAGAGAAAACAACTTCTGGGAATATTTCAAAATAGTCGAAAGTAACAGATACAGACAAGCAAAACGGAGATCATTTGAATAGCTCCGTATCTCTTACTGATGGTCTCAGTTACAACACAGGAAAATAGAGCAAATACGTAAGAGAACACTTCACCTTGTGACCTGTGGGCCTATGTAGCATCCTGGTTATGAAGGTGTCTGCACTTTCAGTTACTTAGAGTCAGTGAACTGTTAAAGCTAATTAAAAGTATAAATAATTTGCAACAAGAAGATGAACGGGGCTGGGAAAATTATTGGTCCACGGATTGATTGCAAGTGCATTTTTCAAATTCCTCATGGTATGATGAATCCCACAGGCGGTAAGAAAAAAAAGACCAGATCATTAGCTGAAAACTCAGCACCATTTGCATTGAGTTCAGAAGAGCTGAACAACTTTGCCTTACAGTAGCTTGGCTGAAAATCAGCAAACAAAAGTTGACAGCTGAGTATTTTGTTCTCAATAATAAACTGTAGTTTAAAATGTTTGAACTTACTGTCTTCTTTATATTTGCACAGATACACTTTTCTTTGGCATCATGCTATTTTTTCAGCCAAAATGTATTTTGAAATTTAATGAGAAGCTAAGGGATGCCTATTAAGTTATTAATTACTTTTCACTTATCTATTAGTCTGCATTTTCACCTCTTTACAATAAGATATTTAAACAACTTTTGGACAAAAATGTACAGTAGGAAGGGTTATAACAACTCTGATTCGCAAGGGGATTTTACATCTGCCTCGAGTAGGGACAAATAAACAGCTGTGTTCACTATAACATCACTTCACGCAACTTTCTCTTGCCACTAGTTAGACCTTAATATACGTAGAAAGTTGCTCTTCTAATTTGAACTGTGTGAGACTTTGGCTGGAGGCTACTTCTGTGTCCCAGTGATAAAAGAAGACATAAAACAACCCAGCGCCTGATCGTTCTCCCTAGCTGTCAGTGAATCGTGTTTAATAGCATCTCCATTGCAGTTTTGGCCAATTTGCTTGCAATGGCATCCTTTTCCATGGGCTTACTGCTCAGCAGGCCCTGAAGCAATCTATGAATAACTTCCCAACAGATGCTGTTTATGAATTGAAGCAAATGGCTTCCCTGTTTCGCTTTTTTCTCACTTCAATAATTTTCAGTTACATTACGATGAATATTTATAGTCCTATAGCAGTGCATAAAAGTGGGAACAAGCAGACCTGTGCATTGTTTCATACGTGAGTGCTGTTCTAATGGCTTTTGGCTCAATGGTTTTAATAATGTTCTGTTGATGGACTGAAAAGAGAATGCAAATTGTAGATCAGTCATTTCCATTCACTGTTTTAGCAGACTGGGCATTGACAGAAGACTATATTAGGAGCACGAATAATGCACCTTATCTTCTGGAAATAACACACCCCCCAATACAAGCCTACAATATCTTTCTACTCAGCTTTATTTCCTATGAATAGTCCCAACTAACTGCATTGTTAAATGCAGGGTCTTACAGCACTGCACCCAGTCCTTACTCGTTTATCACGCTCTGGCTAAAATGTCCTGTGATTTATGCTAAAATTAATGTTTAGCGGCAGAAGTAGCCAGGGTTATAAGTATGTAGTTTCTACAAATTAAGTTGGAAAGTGCAAAGGAGAAACTGATTTGTGATCAGCCATCTTTCTTTAACAGAACAGCATAAAATTCTTGTTCAATCCTAAAAAAGGCCACTTTACAACATTTTATAATTCTGTAACAGTTCTTCGATGTTGTTTTGCCAAGAAGAGTGGTTAGATTTACAACTGTAGATGTTTATTGAGTTTTTTCCAAGGAAACAGTTCTTGGTGCTGCTTCATTCATCTCCAAATGTCTGATTTACTTGTCATTTCTATTAAACAATAGAGAAGCTAAAGAAATAATGCTTTTACTACACAGTAATTCCAAGATTAATAAACCCCTCTAACATACTAGATACACTTGTACAAACATATTGTCTATAAATATATACTAGATACAAAGTATGCATATTTAAATACAGAATATGTCAAATTATTGCATTTTCCATTGCTCTATAATAAATTCATTTGTACAATAAAAATAATTGGAAATATGAGTGACCACACATATTATTCACACTACACATCTTTAGCACAGCATTTTAATCCCCAGTACAGAAGTTGGAAACAGGAAACAATCTGAACAATTTCTTGTATCCTAATATGATGGCACTCAAGTGGATTACAGCTTTTAAAAATCCATTGTAAATAGGGCACACTCAATAAATACAACTGTTTGGGCTATGAAGCTCAGATTGTGTAATTTCCTCAATTTTGGCTTCCCATAAATGAGTAAAAAGCATATACCATATTAACTTATATCATCAGTTGCCATCTCAGGAAGGCAAACTGAGACATGCACTGTGTCCTGAGTTCTAGGCCATTAAGTAGCAAAATAATACAATTTCAGCCATACCAACCTACACTTCTAGAAGCATTTCTTTAACGTTCTGAAGTCTCTTCTAAATGGCACTTATTTTAGAAGGTTGGCATTTCTAATTGACGGGATAATTTGACATTTAAAAATATGTATTTGTTCCATTTTTCCATCAAATTAATAACTTAAAGTCATGTTGGATTATTAAGGCGTCAGAGCCAGATCTGGCTCCCCACGCTGGGAGCTGCTGGATGGTGGGCCCAGACCTGTATCTGTTTGGACAATTTGGCTCCAACCTTCTCTCTTCATCTCTTGACCCGCTCTTCTTCTCTAGCCTGTGCAATCTGCTACAATTTCTTTCTAAGTTCTTGGCACTTCTTTTCTGCTTCTTTTGCATCAAGAGAGTCCAATGTACTAGTGTCTTTCTCAGATCTTTGCTGATGCTTTTTCTGGTCTTCTTTAAGCTGTCCTGCATACAGTATAGCTTCATAAACAGGGCCTTCCCTTGAGATTAGGTTTAATTAAGAAAGGTACCAAAGCCACAGTAATGGAAAGGCCTAATTTGAATTTTTCAGGATCTTTTAAGAATGAAAAAAAAAGCAATAAAATGTTGATTAGATACTCACAAAAATATCTTCTTACTGTCAATCACACACAGTGCTTTTTTATTTAATTATTCCATATCATTTATCTTCACAGTTCTCTCTATAACTCATTTCCACAGCTCCTTGCTTCTTGGACAGGTTATTGATCTAACATGTACAGAGAAGGTTTTTTAAAGGCAGTCTTTTAATAATAATCACCTATGCACAAAATCAAGGAGCTCTTTAATGTAAGCAGTAGTAGAAATTTGATCAATGCGAGCGTTACAGCATTAGGCCTTAAATTAATTGTTCCAGCTTACACTTTAGGTAACTTTGACATCACTTCAATATCTGGCCTTTGCAGAATTTTATCATGTAGGAAACGTTATCTTCATAAATCACTGTCAACTAAGAAATTTTGTTGGAGACATAAAATAAAGTAAGTAGTCTGAACAATTTTCCAGTGGAAATTGGGCACTGAACTAGATACTGGCCCTAGTTTCCAACCCCCATGATAATTTTTTAATATCTCAAAAATCCCCAGGGAAAGCAGTGAAAAAGGTCCACTGGAAACGTTTGACGAAAAGTTTATAATGTGTTGGAGAAGCATCACTCATAAACTGCTATTGGGACAGAAAGATTAGCTGTGCTTAACAGGAAGATTGTGTCTATATCTGAGAACATTTTTGTTTAATTCACTATACAAATTCCTGCTGAGGAATATTGCTATCAGTTAAGTTTTCATTAGAAAAAAAAGAAAGGATTGTTGTTTTTTTTTTTTAAATATTTGGACTAAGATCAAAACTTCCTCCTTATTAACCTCAACTAGGGGTAAATGGATGCTTTCTCAGATTAATCATAAAGAATTTATTTTTTTAAAAAAGAAACACCTAAAGAAACATCTAGACTGTGAGCTGTGGGGGTCAAGCATGAACCCATTTCAGATCACACACTGGTGCTCGGGGGCCATCTCTGCCGGCTGCGAATACCCCTCAGTGGCAGGAATAACAGAGCAGGCAGTGGGCCCTGAGAGATGTAGGGGAAATAGTGAAAGGGATGTTTTCTCCAGGAGGAAGAGATATGTGTGTAAATGTACCCCTTCAAAGGGGTTTAATGATTTGCATATAGTTGTGAACACTTTTCTATGCATTTAAACAATTGTAGTGCTTAGTGTGTCTAATGAGTTGTTTATTACTCTGGACCTTCAATTTACCACGCGCTGAGCAGGCTATAAATACTGCTTCTGTATAAATTATTAATAAAATAAACATCTTTTCTCACGTTCTTGCCTGACATAAACTATGATGAGCTGAAAGTTCCACAAATGCTTTAAAGTGCTCCCCCCTCCCCATCCCCAGTGCATACGAAGAAAATACTTGCTTTTATACGATAGTGGAAGTGCTTTTTCTGTGGCTAGAATAAATTTCCTCAGCCTTTCTATGGTGGATACTAATAACCGAAGTGGCTTTGTTATTACCCAACAAAAGGCTAACATGCTTCAGCTTTAAAAAAAATCTTATCTTTCCTATTGTCCTTTTCATCTCAGCCTTGCTTCTGCTATAGTTAATTATTTTTCTCATAGACAAAATAAACCCTATTACTACTAACAAGGGAGATTCAGATTAAGGGCTCACAGAGGCTTGGATCTTAACATTAACATTATTTTGTGAGCAGGATTTTATCATTTTGGGATTAAAAATTAATCACCAAAACTGTTTTAGGAGCATGATTCATAGTCAAACCAAAAGCCCAGAATGTTTATTTGATTCCATAGAAAAGACAGATGTCTTTATCTTAACTTTTTGGGAATTGTACTGGAAAATGGAGTGTGTCTTTAACAAAGCTAAATTTGAACCATCACATGTGAAAATTTCATTTCTTTTTTTTCTTCTTTCTTTGCCTTTCTCAGTGTGACATGACTCAGACAAAAATAGCAGGATGATATCACAGATGTTCCTTTACACCAGTCAGTGGTTATTGCTTATCCAAATGATGTTTTAATACAAACACACAACTGCTCCTTCTGTTTTATTGCTGTCAAAATTTGGTTTCAGATTTAATAAATGGAGAAGTGTGAGCAGATGTGTCATTGACAGTTTGCTTTCTTCACTGGGCTGCATGGCAAGCTAGAGGATGTTAGTCACATCTGCATTTTCAGGAGATTTAATTCTGTGCCTTTTCCCCCAGTCTGGCGCTTCTCAGTTGGCTGCTAGGGCTGGCACAGATGGGCTATGGACATGCAGCAGGTCTGGAAGGCTACCACAAACTTGGAGCTGTACAAGCCATCAGCATCCATTGGTAGCTCCTGGCACTTCAGGTACCTCACTGGCTTCTTGGAGAGCATTGGGTAAACTCACTTTTCCAGCTGCAGATGGTCCCTGAAAACCTTATTGATGACTGCATTCATCCCAGGTTTTTCCCAGAGTTTGATGTAGTACTGTAGCATCCCTAACTGCTGCACGACTTTGGTTATGGTCCCAGCTGTGTTCTGGTAATGCCCACAATAAGAACTGGCTGCCAAAATCAAATCAATGGGAGTCTGCAGCCTCTGAGATGTCTGGGTCATCAGAGAAAGAGCATTTCTTGTCAGGGGGAGGTTTTTCAGGGCGCGTTGCTGTATGGTGGAATTTGGGCAGGAAAGTCAGCTGGATCCTAGCTAGCAAGGTTCCCGTAGTCTATTGAGATGGGTAGCTCATGATTCTGGGAACTGGGCAGAGAGAAATCCCAAGGAAGAAACTATATTGGTATAACAACAGCTGAGGCCATAAAACACTGTGAAATGAATATACTTGATAAACATAAAGTGAAGAAATACTCGCTCACAGTTTTTATGTGATTTATGTCTTTAATTTATTTAAATCAGTGACCCATCAAATGCAGACACAAAATTAGAAATTCAGAAAAAATTTCAACTGCCATAAGGAAATACTGAGTTTTTATTTGCTCTCCTCCTGCAGCTGCCTCTCCATGTTACATGAATTTATCTCAAAATTAAGCACGATGAAGAATCACCTTGCCAGAACATTATCGATCTGTGATTTGGGTAGCAGGCTCAATACACTGCAGACACAGATGTGAAAGAGACCATTTGCTCCCTCTCACCCCCAAGTTTTTCAGAGTACTGGGTTTCAGATATATAAATCAGTAAGCTTTTCATAGCAGTTTTGTGACTAAATAATGCCACTTATATTACTTATGGGATTTTTCAGTAAACCAAGAATGAGTCCTTGTATTAATCAGATGGTCATGGTTTGAAAGCTGCTGATATCCATGTCGCATGGCCCAAAGGGGTCCACACACAGCCAGTCTGGTCTGTAAGGCATTGAAGTGAAGGATTTTCTTTTTTTTTCCCTTCCTTTTTTTTTCCCCATTGGTTACAGTGGGATTTGGTTCAAGCTCAATAAATTCAACAAGTACTGGATCTTCAGCTGGTGTAAATTTCACACATTTGCTTCAAAAGCAGACACTGCCTTTCACGGTGGGAATTTTCCTGCTATCTTGGGCATGCACAATTTGCAAGTGCTGAAGTTTGAGTGTCCAGCTCTGTAACTTGGAAAAAGATCCTGAGCTTTTCTGTGCTTTACTGGTGGCCATACTCTGGACAGTACTTTTCTCCTCCTTTTTACTTTGTTGCTGACTAGTAAAATGATTATTTGTGCAGATATTTTCCAGAAACATGTGACCAAATTATGCGTGTAATATTTGAGAAAAACATGGTCCATGTATCAGGACAAGGCCAAACATTCACAGCATGATATTTTCTTTAGCCAGCTGTGCTTGATTTTCTTCTAGGAAATCAGTGTTTGCAACAATCTGTCCCTCCCTACTGAAATAATCCAACTGTCTTTCAATATTTACCCGGAAAGCTACACCAATATATCAGTCATTAATTATAGAAAACCATGTCTGAGCACAGGAAGAAGGGAG
This sequence comes from Tetrax tetrax, assembly GCA_009806455.1. NCBI lineage: Eukaryota > Metazoa > Chordata > Aves > Otidiformes > Otididae > Tetrax > Tetrax tetrax. The sequence continues at coordinate 526,379 of WHYT01017465.1, read as the reverse complement.
GGTTTTAATTCTCCTCAAGGTATTGATTTATTTTGTATCCTCCAAGAAGTCAATCAACCTGCCTGTGCCTGCAGAAGCCACTTACTCAGAATACAGGTGGTGCAGGAAGGATGAGCTGATGGGGCAGAGCGTGCATGTAGGCACATGGCTTGATTGAAGCACCTCTATAAATGGCTGCCTCAATAAAGAGCTACTCCACTTTTGCAGACTTGGAATTGTACAAGCACTACCTGGAAAACCTCTTTTGTCTTCCATAGAATGGAGGTAGTTCAACTCACGAGCATATTTATTCCTTAGGAAGCTGTCTTTAGGATTAGACTCTTTGAAGTGCAACAAAGACAAGTTGCACATTCTAAAGGCTATGACATTTTAAGTAAAAGCTCTTTCTGAAGTTTGGCCATTTAAAATATTTTAAAAGTATTTTTTGTTAATATATTGAGCCATAAAGACAAGATAATGGCATTCAAATATTTGTTCTTGTTGCACAATAATTACCTTATTACTTTATCTATGTCAGGGAAAAACCCTCACATTCATGACACAAATTTTCTGTAAGTGATTCTTTACAGCTATGCTCAGCTCTGTGCAAAGACAGAGGCTTCTGAAGGCCATCAAACTCTGCTCTAAGGTGTTCTCTGATGGTCACAGAAATTTCTTCCTCAGCATGATAGGACAAGATAATAGAATGAAACTATGATGATTTCTGCAAGACAAGGACCAGTAACTGCTACCTGTTGTACCCTACCGTCCTGTACATCATGTGAATGTTACCTTACTATTCTAGGTGTATCTGTGCCCTCTCGGTTTAGAGGTATGTGCTATAGCCACTACACATGGACCTTAGCAGGTCCACGTTACTTCTTATATGTAACCCAGGCTGATAGCAATAGGAAACAGAGAAGACAAGCTGGTTCGTCAGTTATGCCAAAACATAACCCAGAAATATTTAACCCAGTTTCTAGCATGAGGTAGAGATTTTTTTTATGGGTGTAAGGTGGGATACTAGAAAACACACTCTACCCTATCCTTATCCAGGGGGTGATCAAGTAGTAACTTGCAAGTCCATTGCCCTGTCCTCAGTTTTTTTCTTTATTGTCTCAGAAGCTTTTCTGCATTTCCCTTCTGAAGCTGAAGGGAACACGCACTATTCCCAGCCTTTCTGACTGCATGCTCTTGCGCTGGTACCTGGTGTCATGCCACTGCGCTGACAGGTCCTTCTACAGATCTGTAGATAGTGGTGGACGAACAGCATGCCGTGCAGCTGTGTCTCTGCAATTGTTATAGTCAACTTTCGATGCAGATTTAATGTGTCTGAGGCATGGACATTCCCTGTATTTGCATCTCGTTAACAAGATCGTCTGACAGTCAGCATATGCCAGGTTTTGATGAGTCCTGGGAAGATAGATGATACCAGTGTAACATCAGATCCATCATCGTACGAGAGATCCATGATATATGATCTACTTTTGGTAAAATCAAGCCCCATTCAAACTTTCTAAACCAATATAGAATCATAGAATCATGGAATGGTTAGGGTTGGATATGAATGAGTAGGATGATTTTACACCAGACCAACTCTTTACATTTTCAGCTGTCATGCTTTTGACTTAGTACTAGGACTTCAGAAGCTGAATTTACAGTACCATCAGACCGCAGCTCCAAGAGGAGTCTGTAATTCTCTTTCCAGTGTCATGTCTCTTGACCTCAAAATGAGACTTGCTATTGCCATACTCCGTGGATTATGGAGCCCTCTAATGTCAAGAAACTGCATTGGGTGAAATGTGTCCTCCACAGCTCAGCTCCTCACCTTTGGGCTCCTTCAAGTTGTGTGTACTGGTAGGTTCTTTATACTGTGTTGGAACACAGGATAATATACTTTATGAGTGAATGACATGTAATATGTATGCTAACTCTACATATAGACTTCCAAATTTTGCTCCTGTTTATACTCTGATAACTGTTGACTTCAGTGGTATTTAATCAGGTCAGAACTCAGCATTATACCTTTAAGAAAATGGTATTTTTCTTATTATAGATGTTTTTACAGCAGTGGTGACATACACCATTCCACCAAGTACTGATAGGAAAATGAGGTAAATAACCGTTCTGTGTTGCATGACAATTTTCTTCTCAGAATAGATGCAAAGCAAATTTCTGGAAGAAGCCAGAAAGCTAAAGTTAGAAATTAAATCCTACCAAACCCTTAAAGTTGGGAAAAATATGTGGTTACCAAAGAAACAAAAAAATCTGAGAAGAGAGCCATGTGATTGAACCACAAATGTTATCCAATTGCCAACAGCAAAAGTAAGCTGTATTAATAGTGGAGAGTTTAGCATGTAGCAATGAGAAAATCTGTAATAATGGCTTAAAAAGCCAGTCTAATTTTCCATGACCCTACATAAGCCTGGTAATACTATTACTGTCTACAGGAATTTGTTAAACCTTCTCAGCATTGAGAAAACATGATTTATTTCAATTTGGATTTGTTTGCGTCTAAAACTTTCATATGCTCTAGCTTCCATGGGAGTGACAATAACTTGTATTTGAAGATTAAGGAAAGGCATTATTTCTTCCACAACTCAATAAGAGTAGCTAAATAGCGTCATCTACCACATTTCTAAAAGCAATCAAGTGGACAGATCCCTGCCCTTTTAGGTAAGCAAGCTTGCCTGTAAAAGAAGCATTCTGAATTTCATAATTAAATGAAAAATTAGATGAATGCAAGTGATGCTGAGTTGATGCAGCTTCATTGTAATAACAGGGTCATTAATAGTTATTAATGATAACTGGAAAGAACTGTCAGATATCATCCCTGTGTAGCTAGGTAGACAAAAACGGATGATTAATAAATGTGTCTTAAAGAAAAAGAATCTTTGGCTGAGACTTTGGTGTACTTGCAAGCTAGGAGAGTAGATACAATACAATACAGAAACAGGGCATTTGTTTTAATTTTGCATATACTGTATTTGAGTAACATCACACAATGGCCTGCCATGGAAACAGCGATGTCACAGATTTTAGAAGTAAGTCGCAATGAAATGCCCCTTTTGGCGCAGAAGCCTGTATTCACCCGTGACTAATTTCATTATGCTACTCAAGCTGACATACTGATTAAAAGAAAGTAATTCTGTTTACTGCTCCTTTTAATCATTAGGCAAACGTAATACGGAGTGCTTGGTACGTTTGGTAAATATGAAGTAGGTCGGTTATTACTCCTCAGGTGCTGATAGCACTATCATCCTGGATTATCTCCTGTGCTATCTGCATCCCGTTCTGCCGTACAGCAACTTCCTGAAATTGCAGCATCATAAACAAAAGGCCTCTGGGTATTTGCTTTTCTCTCTTTCAAATATACATAATCACTCAGTAATACCAGGGTGGTTAAATTATCCTTAGAGCCAAATGACTTTGAATTAGATTTCTTCTCTTAACTACATCAATCCCCCATGTGCTGCTGATATCTATGGAACTAATACACAAAAAGTTCTTTTCTGTTGGGGCCACATTTTGCCACCCTTTTCCAGACTAAAGTGGATGTAATGCATAAAAAATGCTATATTCAATAACTCGTTCTACTATACCCAGACTACGTACTTCTCCAAATGAAGACATGGCTGAGTCTGCCCATGCTGATGTTCATGTGATGGCTGTCAAAGAATTTTCTCCCATGTCAACGCTGTCACCCCTTAATGAAGACGGACATTTTCAACTTACCTCTGTGACTGTTTCCAAGGCAGGTGAAGGCATCACAACAGCAGGGTGGGATTTTGCAGAGTGCTGATACAGATCTAGCTTTTCTAAAGCAATGGGAGCTTTACTATTGATTTCCATGAGAGTGGAATTAGAGTACAGCTTTCCAAACCTCTTCTGTGCAAAAAATGGAGAACGTATTTTAAAATTTAGGGATGATGTAATGAGGGCTAAGCTAAGCTGAGCTGGAGCACTGGCGGAGCTTCTTCCTGTTATCTCCCTTTTGACCATGGAGATCTGCTCCTTCCCTTGCATTTGCACTGGCACCACTTGTCCCGAAAACCCAGGGAAGCACTGGACGGGGTGCAGAGGGGTGAAGGGGAAGGCAGCATGGCACAGGGAGTGTTTTTCCTTGGGCATGGATGATGGTTTCCCTCAGATCCACAGAAGTATGGAGCCTTGCTGTGCTGCCTTGTGGGATACCACACAGGAGGAGGTGTCTAAATCCTGCTAAAAAGGATTAAAAGTTACACTGCAAGAAACAGCCTCCAAAGGTCCAGCAGGTAAAAGTTCTGAAAAGCTCTAACTTTCCAAATTAATAGTTTTCAGGCAGTTCCTGTCATATTTATTATTACAATTGCTGTTACTACTATTGGCATTTTTGCCCATAGTTGCTCATGCATTTTCACAGGGCGAGGATAAAATTGGAACCTAATTAATTTTTCCAATTCTGCTCTCACACCTCTGAAAACAAAAGAATTCTAACATTATCACCACTGTGCCTATTATATTGTTTGCTGCTTCCCTCCTGAACAGTGGCATCAAGATGAGCTTATATTTCGTACTTTGTTGTCATTTCTCCGTGTTTTCTGTTTGCAGGACACTGATGGCTCGTTGCAAATTGCAGAAGGCTCCCGGCACATCAGCTGTCTGGACAAACCACAAGAGCTGGTTAGCTGGGAATAAAACCTCCTGGAGACGCAGGTTTAATACTGTTTGCATGGCTTTCCCTCTTCAGTTTGCAATCACTCTGGCTTCAAAGAAGTGTTTTACACGTTCTCTATATTCAGAGCATTGTAGAGAAAAGTATTTGTTCATTCTTCCCATCAGCTACTCCCAGAAACAGCCTTACAACAGTTGGTAAAGGGGAGTGAGGGGTTTTATTGTTCTCATTCTCTCAAGGCAGCAACACCTTGCAAGACTGCAGGACAATTGTAGATGCCATGACTGTTTTGCTGTCATCCTTCCTAGCTTGCGTATTCCAGTATAGTATGTCCTCACAGCTGTGATTTTCCAGGGGCATAATTAATATTTTGCCTTCTGAATGAAGTAAGATGCATTTGCTGGTCTGTTTAGAGGCTGAGCCAGGAAGCTTTGTTTCTCACTTGGTAACATTTTAATATTATTGGGAAACACTGGTCTCCTTGTTAAGATTTTTTTCAAATAACACCCCAGCCAAAACTGCTATAACTTTTTTTTTCTCGTGAATCTTTCAATTCATGCCTTAAGCATGAATTTTCTTCAGCGGCTGTTCTATTTACTTATTTGTTTATTCTTAAGGACATTGCAGATTGAGAAAAACAAAGGCAAGCAGGCAAACCTGCAGACTGCTGAGCTGAGAGACTGTATCCCAATAACAACATACGGTGCGGTGTAGAGTCTGTTATTAAGATAAAAGTCTGGCCATGAACAATGACAAAACTCTTATTGTCTTCAGGAAAATCAGCATTTCTCCAGTGTCTTTCTTATAAGAGCAGAGGTTCTTCTTTGACTGAACCTTGTTTCTAATTAAGTCACTATCAACACTTTCTCTGACTTCAACCTCATTATAAACTTCATCTGTTTTTTCCCTTCCAATAAAAAAAAAAAAAAAAGATTTCTTTTAAACAAACTATGAACTCTACAGAAATATTCTGGTTTAGACAAAATTGCCATTTAATAACTAGGTAGGGTTTTTTGTCAAAAATACAGTAAAACCGTGGCACTGATTTTACAGTGGTGCTGAGAAAATTTACCCTTCAGGCTCCTATCTGAGTCTTCTGTTTTCTTGATTCATTGCAGATTTTTCTCTTATCAGGTGAGTGGTTTGACCACTTGATTTTATTGTTGGTTTCTTTCCAGATGCCAGAAGTACTGAGTATTTAAATTTATATCTGAAGTTCAGCAGGAAATTGAAAATTGATTCTCTACAGCAGTTATCTGAGATATGGTTCAAGTTCTTTCTTCAAGTTAGCCAGAGCAAAGAGCTAAAGCAGTCTCAGGGGAATGCCAGCTTAACAGATATTCTGAAGTGATTTCTGTGGCATCTTTCAGGAGAAATTCAGAAATTATGCATTTTTTTAAACAAGTTTCCCGTTTAATGTCAGCCCTTCTAAAAAGTGTGGAGGGTAAGAAGAGAACAAAAAAGATTTTGAATTACTTGCTTAATATGCAGGCACCTTTCAGTGGAGACGTAGATGATGAATTGTCAAATATGGTGATGATCAGATTAAGACTCCTTATGATTTTCTTTAGCTGTGCTGATGGCATGGCCACAGGCTCTAGTCACAGCTCAGCCTACTCATGCTGGATCTCATACGCGTGGACGGAAAAGAAGTAGCTTCTGCCCAAACCACTAACACACAGATTGCAATAAGAGTCAGCAGGTTGGACAGGAGAAAGACAGGAGGACAGAAGGTGACAGAGCATTGCTGGAGCTTGGATAGCCGCGGAGACAGATATCTGGTGTGTGGATGGCTGTCCCTACAAGCACACATCCGCTGCTAACTGGTGTTGAGGACTCGTGGCTTGGCCTCTGCCGTGAAAATGAATTTACCCTCCTGTAGTTTTCCAAACAGTTCCCAAGGCTGCTGAGTACAGCTGAAGCAGCGGAGTGCGCTCCAGTAAAGCTAAGTGCTTACTGTAAAAGTAAGTGGCATGACATAAAGTCATATTTTTACTAATGCTTCTGTGAATTTGATATATTAACAGAGATGCACTGACTCAGAATGGTAACCTTTGTCATTCTGAGTCGTATATAAAGGAACAGTTAAAACAGCACTTGGGTGCGGAGTTTAGTGATGTTTTTCTCTGCAAAATCAATGAAACTAATCTTGGGTAAAATATTTGCGAGAATATAAAAGTGACTTAGACACTTCTCTGCTGAAGCCTAAGCTTCCTTCAGCAGCACCTCCCGTGGCAGCCTGTTAAATGGTACTCGGGCTCCAGAAGCGGTGATGTGCGAGAGCTCCAGCCCCCTTTTATGCTCTGGCAGGAGACTGAGCGCAATAATGATTCACTCTTACAGACGAGTGGTAGCTCAATACAGATTGATTTGGGTTCTATGTCTTTTTGTTTAAAATGGATTTCCTCACAAATGGGTCTGGTGTGTTCAAACTTCCTAAATAATAATTCCACCAAGATTCTGTGATAAATAAATTACCCTCAAAAATCTACGGGAATTAAAAATAAATCAGCAGATTCTCTGTTCAGCAGCAGCAATAAATCCTTCCTCTATCACAGCATACACTGTTTACATTTGCCTAGGGGCTCTAAAACATTATGAGATTAAATGATTTTCCTGTTCCTTGGTGTCTGGCTGCCATAGAATTTAAGTGTTTCATGAATTTAATTGTGAAGAGAACAGTTTAACATTTTTCAGCCCCCTGTGGGGAAATGGAAGGAGGAGCCAGCTGGATATTGTGCTGCCTGGAAAATGATTCATGTTTAAAATTTAGCTATGATGACTACATCAGGTGAGATTTAGAAGGCCAGCAAATAACTCCATGCCCATTAAAGACCCACATAAACTGTCAAAAGAAGGCTTTGATGTCATAAGTAGGACCTAGCCTTTTGCTTGTGGTAAAATTTCATTCCAGGTTGTATAAATATCTTTCTTTATGCAACATTAAGCCAATTTTCAGCATTTTCCTAAAAATCTATTAGTTGCTTTCAGGCTCTCTGAAAGGTATCATGTTTCATTGCATGAGAATTCATCTGTCATACTTTGGACAGAGAGTTTATATCTCTAGCAACTAAAAGCTTGTAAAAAGGCAGTTGCAATCTTTTGCTGAAGCACAGATAGAAGAAACAAAAAATGCTACTGCTGTTTAGATGTAAAAAGAAATCTTTTTTTTCAATGGAAAAGATTGCTCTGGTTTGCTTTGATTACTGAAATAACGGAAAACATGTAACTTAAGTCTACTAAACTATTTTTGTACAATTTAGGGAATAAGAGGATTGTGCTACAAGCTGGAAAAAAAAAAAGCAAAACTACTAGTTGCACCTTCTTTAAACATCCACCTCTTTATATTTTCATTTTTCAATCTGTATTTTCTTTTCTTGGTCCTCTTTTATTCAGTTCCATGCTTTGCAAGCAATAGGGGAAGGATTTTTGTGCTATTGTGTATGCTCACTTATTCTGACTTCTCTGCTTGGCGCATGGAAGTCAGGGTGTGACACGAACAGCAATTTGATGTACAGAGCTTGCAATGCCAAAAGAAGCCAGTATTTTATTCAGGAGCAAATGACAACAAAATCTTTGGAAACCTGAGAAGAAGGTGGGGTAGTAAAAAGGATGTGTAGGAGAAGAGGAATATAAAAAAAGGATCAAAGCAGATAAATTTCAGCTGGCATGTGATAACATACCCCTCAGTTTCCTAGCATTAAATTTGTAGCCTCCAATGTATTTTAGTGATGGATCTTGCATAGCTAACTGCACCTAAATTATCCCTTATAAATTTGTTTTCTAACAAAAAAGATATGATTAAATATAAACTTAGAAATTTTGCTAATGTGCTTGATAGTGAAGCAAAATCACCAGTAAGACAAAGAGTACTACTGACAATTTCAGTGAAGAACAAAATCAGTCAAGTATAATGTTCATCATTCCTTATTTGCTGTGATAATTAGATCCCGACGTTCTGCACTGTGATGTGCATGGCTTGCTTTGTTCGCGATGTTACCCACATTATTTCTTTGAGAGTTGTCTTCTTTCCCTTGCCACCAACTTAAATACACAAGCACTGAAAATGAGTGCTTCAAAAGTTCCTGATCAGCCCAGCACCTCTTTACATGTAGATGATGTGGAGACAAATGAATCTGCTTCCAGGAACACCGCTGCACAAAGCATTGCTTTGGTTCGTTAAAGCAAATGCCTGGATGTACAATGAAAGTTCATTATCACCGAAAATTAGCAGAGGTGTGGGTAAGTCTCTTGAACTTTGTAACTATGGTCAAGGTTAAGAATGACAGAATCTAATTTTTGGGAATTGGAAGGAATAAAAGAGTAAATCTGAGAACAGGGTAGACTGGAGACTGGAGCCCTCCTGCATCTCTCTTAGGGTGGAACTGTGCATTAGCAGATGGCAGCCTAAAAACAATATGTGCCGAGAGAACTCGAGATGTATGGCAAGATTTTCACCACCTACACAAACATTCAAAAGAGTATTGTCTGTCAGGGGTGGTGTAGGAATTTACAAGTTGCTTTTGTGTGGATTTCTGGAGCTATTATCTACATAGGATCTGCTATGAGGTGTTGGAGGCAAATTCAAGGCAAATTTTTACAAAATGGATATGAAAACTAGTCACAATATTAATCCATATGTTTTGATGCGAGTGTTGTAAAACTCATCTAAAGCAGCCCAGACCCTCCTTACTGGTGGATCATGTAGCGAGGTTGCTTGTGAGAGGCAGCAGAAAATTGCAACTGAAGAGCAAATCGTGATCTTGCCATCTGCCTGGAAGGAATTATTATATAGGGTTTGCTGTCAATCAGACAACCTGTTTTGAAGCAAAGGCAGAACAGTATGCGATTTTTTTCCATGCTCATTTCATGCACTAATTCCCTACCCAGAAACCAACCATTTCCAGCGCTGGCACAGCGCGCGGGGCTCTGCCCGCAGCTCTCTGCCCAGCCCTGCGAACAAGCAGGTGAGGTGTGGAAGAGAGTGCCTGGAGGGTTTTCTTAAATAATGACAAAACCCATAGCTGTGACAAGGAATTAAATCTTAAGGTACTGTGTTTGTTAATGTGGTGGCATCAAGGAAGTATTGGCTGCTGTGTATCACACATTCAAGCTGATTCTTGCTTTGTTGTTGTTCCCGTGGGAGAACTTTCCCCAGTCTCTTGTTTCCACCTCTTTAAGGGAGCGTTTTGTGTTGCTTTCTAATCTTGTTGGTTGGTTGGGATTTTTTTTTTTTTTGTGAACATAAGTGAAGGCAGAGATTGTCCCTGTCTGCCTATGTCTTTCATCCGTAACCAGAATTGCCTTACGTAGCACCTCTAATCTGAGGATCTCCAAGCTAAAATAGGTGTGTGGAAGACACACTGTGCCCCTGCAGAATCAAGTGCAGTTTAGAAGCAGTAAACTGAAATATAATTTAAGATCACATAGTGAATCCATTATAAGAATTCACACTGCAGGTGGCAAGTAGCAAAGAAACCTCTCAATTTGTTAATGTTTTTTCCACCATTGGTTTTCTTTGTGGTGAAGTAGAAGCAAATACACAGGTTTGCAAATAAGCTATTTGGTCGATCCCCTAGTGTAATGTAAGAGCTGAGATTTCCTCTGCAGCTGGGGCCAATGCAGAATTAGTAGACTTTAAAGTGCTGTTTTCAGGGAGCACCTGGAGTTACAAAGACAAAAAGCACAACGCTGCAGAGCAGAGTTGGCTCCTTGCATGTTCCTTTTGCAGGGGTACCTGCCAAAGCTTTCTTTCCAAAATAAGATGTCTCTGAGCAGAGGTACTGGGTTGTGCCAGGACGTGCATTTGATGTGTACTGGAGCACCCAGTCGTGGTGACACTCCACAGCCTGGAGACATTCCACAGCCAGGAGAGGCATTAAGCTCACAGCAGAGCTCTATGCAGTGTTCCCTACAGCATAACCACCCTGGCATATTTCCCCAGTCAGCCTGGCTGTGCCTCGTTAGCCAAAAAATACTTTACACCTGATAACATTTTGAGCCTTCAAACGAGCTCATCCCTGTGCCAGGTTGTGAACCCTTTAAAGGCACAGGTGGTTTGAGTTTATAAAAGTTTGCAGTCTGCAGAAGTGGGGAGAGGAGTAGGGTGTAGGAGTGAAGGCAGCAGGCAAAAATTTATAGAAAGAAGTTTTTGAGTTAGAGAGGGAGCAGGAAAAAACTGCTAAGCCTGCCTGTGAGCTTGGATCTGTTATTTCAAGGTTGGTGCTTGGGTTTTTGGGGGTGGAAGAGTGGGGTCTTGGTCGTGTTTGTGATTTGGGATTTCACGGTGTGTTGGGGAAGCTCTTTCTATTCCCAGTGACGTTGGGGAGGGGGTAGCTAGGAAAGAGTTGGTGTATTTTTGAGCTTTGGTCTGTGTTGGGAACCTTTCTGCTATGTATCCTGGCTGCTTTTCCTGCTGATTTCCCTGTGCCAGGAGAAGGTGGGAGGCTGGCTGGGCTGGGGAGGAGATGGGGTATTAAGGTGAGGGTGACTTGCTACAGTGCTAAAGGGAGAAATTTGTTTCCTAGATAGCCCAATTTCTATGCTGTCTGAATTATGTGAACTTTGACAGAAGTGGCTTGGCTTGCTTAGCTTAGCTGCTGTTGAAGACTCTCTCTTCATTACCTGGAAATAATGAGGACCTGTTATTTGTTAAGCTTAACTGAAAGGTGGGAGCAGAGCAGGCTTAGAGGGAGTGAAGAGAGCCTAGTGACCATGTCTGAACACACCATAGTGAATTTGCCTCCTGGAGTGTCTCTGTTGCTTTGATTCTGTTGGATTTATCTTATTTGTGTTGTGAATATTGAAAAGACTTTTACTTCATGTAAAAAATGACTTTTCAGCAGCAAAAGTAAATGCTAAACCTGTGCTTGGGGACTGATATTTGACATATGCAAACTGATAAATCAAATACCAAGTGTCCTCTCTGGCTTTCGATATACTGATTTTAGTTCATGGTACTCTGGCCCATGATTTGTCTGCTGTAGATGAGTCTTGCATGTAGTGTGATTTTAGCTGGCCTGGAAAGGCAACTGCAGACTGACAATAGTAATAGTTCATTCTGAAACTAGGAACACTGCAGTAATATTTTGTGGAATGGGTTCAACTAGGCTACTCTAAGAATGGGCTGAAGATTCCTGTGTTTGTGTTATGCTGAAGTTGAAAATCAATGAGTAGAGGAGATTCTGGATTTTCAGATTAGGATGATCTCTCCAGCTAATGTACAGCTGATATAAGATAGCAGTATCACTACTTGGCAAGAGCACCATGGCCGGCATCACTCTAGGGATGTTCTAACTTAGATTTCTTTGCTTTTTGATATCTCTGAACTGAAACTAAATAAAAAACTCATCTCCATTATATGAAGGTTATGTTTACCTGCTATGATATCTTGAGCACAATCATGTTTTTATGGTTATACTTTGAATATACTCGGTACTATTGAAATTTTGTTGCATTGTGATAATGTGCTGTGTGGATAATTTGTCTCATTAATCCTTAGTAAGTACTGATCTTGTTAGCTAATGGCAAGTTATAGATAAGAGTTGATTTTTTTTTTTTTTTTTTTTTTTTTTTTT
>WHYT01017465.1:481447-501671 GCA_009806455.1 Tetrax tetrax | reverse complement strand
TTTTTTTTTTTTTTTTTTTTTCCCTCCTTTCTCTCCTCTCTTGGACATGGAGAACCCATAAGAAGCGGAATCCTTGCCTCCCAAACACAGTAATTGTGAAGTCTCAACATCCCTTTAACAAGGAGCAGCACCTTTAAGGTAGGTGAAAATCTTTTATTTTGTGCTCTGCTCTTGCTTCTCCTTGCTTTTGTCATTATTCAGACTTGTTATTTACTTGTTTATTGTCTTCCAGTACAAGCCGCTTATGGTGATCTTTTGGCTTTTTGGTTTTTTGTGTGTGGGGGGGTGGTTTTTTGGGTGGTTTTTTTTTTCTGGGTTTTTTTTTTTTTTCCCTAATGGCTTTGGCTATGATGTTGTTGTTTGGGTGTTCCCTGTACATTTGGGGGTGGAGTGAGATGGCTGTCAAAACTGCTGCTTCTGTCAGACAAGGCTGGTGTGCCTGAGGAAGCACGGAGAGAGGTGCTGCAGTGATGTGGTGTGAGGTAAGAGGGTAGGAAAAGACAGAAGGTTTCTGGGTGTCAAGTGGAGCTTCTCCACTGAGTGTGCTGCACTGTTCCCTGGTGCTGCCGTGTCCTCGGCCAGTCCCCTGTACCTACGTAGCTGCACCCGTGCTGGGAACAGAGCAAATTTCCCAGTATCTTGTGCTTGATGTGAGACCATAACATCTGCACTAGCCCATGGGCAACGGTTTCCCCGGACATGTTGTTGTTGCTCAGCTCTGCTTCTTTAGGCTTTTGGTGTGTATAGTCTTTGTATTTGGCTAGCAGAGGCTGTGGTTGCAGCCAAAGAAATCACCAAATCTCTTTGATGTTCCTTCTTCATGAAAAATTGTGTAGCTTTCTGGCTGAGCTTTGCATGGTCATCATGGTTACCTCTAGGAAAATCAGTGCATCTTCTCTTGCCACTAGAAAACTTAAAGGAGAAAAAAGCCTGACAATACAGTCTAAAGGATTTAATGTTGTTGTAGAAGACAAAAAGAAAAGGAAACAAGTTCAGCTCAGTCTTTGAGGCTGGACCAGAGTTTCCTCAAGAGAGAATGAAAAGTGGTGGGGACTGAGAAAGGGAAGTCTCAGGGCAGAGGAGGGTTTCCCAGGAATATATCAAAGGCACTGAAAGGAAGTGAGCACCACTGTGGGCATCCAGCTGAGCACAGGGGATGTGCATGTATGATGTTGAACATCAGTACACTTGTGTGCATTTAACGTGGCATATGAGCATTTGTTTGGGTAAAGCTGTGCCCACAGCTGGTTTTTAAGACACCCACAAATCATCTGCTCTCCCAAAAGAATCCTACTTTGGTGTTTGTGCTCCCTGTACCACTGGGGAAAGAAAACAAGAGACAGAAACACACAAGGAGGCCTGGGGACCTGGATGAGGGTTGCTCCTTGGCTGTTTTACTTTAGGCTTTGTAGATGCTGTTCACATGTAGGCAGATCAAGCTTCATGAACGCAGCTGCTGGTTTTTCCATGTGGGCTGATTTTTCAATGGAAGACCACCTGCATGGGGAGGCTAGAGGGCCAAGCAAAACTTCTGCTCTCTCAGATTTTAGAAAAGCTTCCATAAATGTTGTGGATGTAAGATAAGAGATTTGGTAATTTGGCTTTTGTTGGAGGTGCGGTAAAATTTGCTGTCAGACTACGTTCAGTTCACCTGGGGTGGGAACATATAGGTACTGAGGAGCTGCAATGTGCACTGCCTGTTGCCCAGGCAGCAACCAAGGCTGAGTTTGGGTCTACAGGAAGGAGCTTTATAGGGTGGGTGGAAGCAGCTGGGAGGGATGGAGAACACAATCTGTGAAAAGCAAAGCTGTATTGTCCCAGGAGCACTAGAACTAATGAGCTTTGCATTTCAAAGGTGGCAAGCCTTCTTCAGACCCTGTAAAATACACGCTTGGGATTTGTTGTGCTAAATCTCTACATGGGGAAAAGGAGTGTGTGGGGGAGGTGGGAAGAGGCAGAGGAGGCAGCACGCAGAAAGCAGAGGTCAGAGGCCCTCATTTGGGCACAAGTACCAATCTTCTGTCTGCATGAGTGTGCCTGAGTTGCATATGCTCTCCTTTTCTGTGTGCACAGAAAACTGTGATAAAAAGAGGTTCAGGCAGTGAAGAGCATTTATTTTTATTTGCCTATTTTTGTCACTCACTTGGCATCTCTAGATGAATGGTGGAACCAGGAGGAAAAGGCTATTCTCCTTGTGAATGCAACCCTCCTGTGTGTGTGAGGCAGCCTGTCTCAAAGGCAGTTGGATGCCTGCTGACCCCTTGCAACCTACCTTCACCTTGGAAATATCATGTCAGTGTTATGCTCTACTTCTTGGCAACCCTGCCAGCAACCCCACGGAGTCTTTCAAACAGAGCTGTGGATAGGCAGTTCTCCATGCTCTCTGACCAGGATAGCTCAGGTCCTGGTCTTTGTCCTTTTTCTGCTTGCCTTCAGATACCAGAGTGGGGTGGAAGGACTTCCTTTTGCCACTTCCCCTCCCAGAGGCCAGGCATACACCACGTAACCCAAGGGCTGTTCTGCCCCTCTGCAGGGCCTGGATCATCCTGCCCCAGTGCTGGGGAGAGCTGTCATTGCACAGGATGCTTGACAACTTTTTTGCCCCATCTACCTTCTTTCTAGAGAGTAACTACTCTTTCAGCCTCCCCTTTTGATGGCAAAGGTCTTTGAAATGAGCAGACTCTTCAGTCTTATTTTTCCTTCCTGTTTTCTTTCCAATGTGTCAGGTTCAGTAGCCTCACATCCAACACATGGGCCCATGGGCAGATGTAAAGCATCATCGCCTTCATGTCAAAGACAGTGACTCCTGAAGGGAGGAAGGTAACCAAAGCATCAGGTGAAGATGACAGTGTGCCTGGCTCAAAGCAGGAAGCTGCTTTGTGTCTTGTTGGTCCACTGAAAGTTAGAATTGGCAGCAAAGACATCAAAGCAGGTGTGAGGATGCTTCTGCAAGATCTGCCAAGGACTCCTCTGTTACTGTGTGATACTGGGAGCCAGGGCAGGGAACAGACTACAAGCACAGCCTGTTTAATATTCTCTTCTGTCCCTCTGATCTCCCCTCCTACCCTGCTGAAGCAACATGTCCCATGTTTCTGCAGAGCTTGTCCTGAGCAATAGCAGCATCTGTCAGGGGTTACGGTGGCATTAGCCTCATGGAGCTGGGAGTTAACAGTGCTTGGCGGAGTGACAGTTCTGCTGTAGCTTACATAAATCCGTATCTTGCATAAATCTGTCTCTGCCTACCCTGCCAAGGTGTGTGGTCGCACTTTGTCTGATTCCTCCTTGCTGTCCGCAAGGCTTTTAAGTTTCCTAGAAGATTATTTGCTTCTGGAGGCCCCCCTCCCTCCTCTTGCTTTCAAACATTTCCACTCCATAGCCTTTCTCTTTCTTTCCCCAAGAGCCCTAGAAGGACCATTTCTTGTTAAACAGGTATTATTTTAAAATAAAATCCTATCACCTGCCCCTCTCAATGTTGCTGAAAGCTCCCCATATTTCCATGGAAAGAGGAAAGGTCTTAAGCCTCCCTGTGCCTTTCGCAGTAAACCAGAGCAGCCTGCCACCCACCACCTTCTTCTGTGGGCTGCACCTCATCCTGGGTCCTGGTTCCTTTCTCCTTAGTGCTTAATCGTACCTGGTGTGCCTTGGTTGTATCTCATCAGCTGTCTTGCACACTTCTAGACCCTTCTGAGGCCAGAAAGTAGTAGCAACTGTCCTAATTCTCAGTGTTCTTCCACTGTCTATGGAAATTTTTTTGGGGAAAAAAAAACCCCTTTATTAAACAGAACATTATATCCTTGACCGTACTTGTTCCATGTGTTCTTGTGCAAAGCACTGGAAAAAAAAAAAAAAAGACCTCTTAAAAGCGTCTCTGGTCACCACAAGGCTTGTCCTGAGCCACCCTCTCCTCCCCAGCACTGCTCAGGGACCTGATGGGAGCCATGCTGGGGTGGTGGTCCATGGTGTGGGGAGGGTCCATTTGCCAGTGCTCTCCTCTGTCACTTTGTCACACACCCCCACCCCGATTGCTTTATTGTTTCAAGGCTGTAATAAAGAGCTGCTCTGAGCATCGTGGCAGAGCACAGCGTAATGTTCCTGTCGGTCTATAGGGCCAATCTCTTAATATGCATTACCCAGTAAAATACAGCGGCTGCAGGGGAGTGTACGGTCTGTCAGGTAAGCTCATTGCACCTCTTGGTGAGAGTCTCCACTGATATGTGTGTCCTTGGGTGCTGAGAAGCAGGTACTTGAGTGTAAGGGTACTTGTTGTTTACTATTGTTTGGTTTCTGGAGCTGGTAAGCAGTGAAGGTACAACATTCTTCTAACACAGGTTATCAAGGGGGGGCGGGGGGAAATCCCACCTTGTGTTATAGCATTCAGTCTGGGCTCTAAAAACGGAAGTTTCTGATTTGTTTCCAAGCCTCCTTTCTTTTGTAGGCAGATGAGAGCCATGATGCTAAATGAGTGGTATGTATTAAGTCTATACAATGGCTCTTTAAAAAATAATTACATATGGTACAAGAGGGAGAGGAAACCACTCCATTCCTGTAAATGGCCACTTAAGATGTGGACAATAAATGCATAACTGCAATAAATAATCTGGTGTGTGTGAGCTTTAGCATTTAGAAGGAATAAATCGGAGCTCTCTCCCCATTGTCTGCTGAGATGCATTGGAAATAGTTGGAGGGAAAGATTTTACTTGAGTTTGTGGCAAGGTGTTGGAAAGCCTGTGGGAGTGCGTAGGAGTCCCCTGCCCTCCTGTGTTTTGTGCTACACTTTTCCCTGCACCACCCCTCCGTGTTCACAAGCACGAGCCGCTCTCCTGTGAAACGAAGAGACTCCCTTAAGTCTCCCTCGCCTCTTGCGAATAAGTGCGAGAACAACGCCCGGGGAATAAAGCCTCCGCCGGCAAAATTAACGCATCTCCCCGGCTGCTCATTGGGTGTTTAGTCCTTCGTCTCTCCAACGGCTTTGCCTTTCCGCCAGCTCTCTTCCACCCTCCTCTGCCCATTCATACCCGCTCCTCGCCGACGAAACCGGCTGCTCCTTCCGCTCGGTGTGAACTCGGAGTGCCGGTATTTAAATACAGCTCCAGTCGCGGAGCCCTGGCAGCTGGTGGGGTGCCTGGCTGGGGCTGGCAACCGAGGGCTGTGTCGCTTTAAGGCATGTGATACTTTTCTGAGCAGGGAAGTATTGAAATAAGACTCGCAGCATCCTATAGCAGTGTACGTACAGCTGCCTTACCCTGCACTGCCTGCGCTGGAGCGAGGCTGCTCTGTCGCTAAACACAAACTGCTCCTCAGCCTTAAGTATCCTGGAAGCTGCAAATTATCTCAAGATCACTTCAAAGGTCTCATCGAGCAGAAGGTGATGCTAGGAGATGATTTAAAGGTGAAAATGAGAAGGTTTCCACCCCTCAAACCTTGGCCCCTTTTCTGACGGCAGAGTCTGAGAGCTCAGATGTCTTCTTTACTCTGGAAACAGGATTTGTAACGAAAGATTTTTTTTTTTTAATCCTGATAAAGAAGATTATTGGGAAGCTATTAAAAAAATCCCTCATTGTGATACAGATGGATTTTAAAAAGTGTTAGTTCTTTCCAATGAACACTAATAGAGTGCTCTGCTCTTGGTTGGATTACTCAGGTAAGGAGCTTCTTTAGGATTTAAGATTCAGAAAGCAGATCTGGGACTTGTCAGATAATAACTGGAGGGATACTCTGCTGCGTTTCTTTACTAACGATAAGATGATCTGTGTGTAAAAGTGTGTATGTGACAGCAGTTTGCCGACAAAAAAAGTGCATGAAGAAATGTTTGTAAGAAATGCTGTGTTTTAAGTAAAGGTAGTTTTAAATAGCATAGTCTGAGAGGGTTTTATTTAAAAAAAAAAAATAAAAATAAAAAAAGAGAGCTAATAATAACACCTGAGTGGTTTAAGTCTGCTGTCCATGTGGTTAAGAATATGTTGCCTGAGGAAAGACATGGGAGCATGTAGCAGGCGGTAGAAGTTTGGCTTTGCTTGGCTGTTTGGCTGGGATTTTTAAAGTTCAATTGAAATAACCTGAACATCTGAAATATCCCTAGGTGAGAGTCACCTCTCCCTCTTACCTTGTTGTCTAGAAAGCATGGGAGCACCACACATGACAAGAAGGCATTAATTCCTGAAGACACGGGAAGCCTAGTGAGAGCTCCCTGACCTGAGGGGATTGAATCTATTTTGCAAGATAAATAGGTCTAAAAAGAGCAGAAAAAGTACACTGTATACTGCAAAGTAAACAGACTGAAATGAAATTAATTATATGCTAAACAGTGCATCAGACACTGAGTACAGGGAGGGGAAGAGCCTCCTGCTGATCAAAACAATGTTTTGGTATTTTTATTAATTATACTTGTCAGTTTATGTGGTTCTTTTCAGCCAATTAGACTTAAAGCTTCCCAAAGACTGGCTGCTTCTTTCAAAACAGGACAAAACCCAATTTTACATGCATATATTTTATTACCACTATATTTCACTATTTTAATATTGTTAATTTTCCTACTGCAGTAATCCCCTCCATATATCACATACAGACCTTTTGCTTTTTAATTTTTATTTAAGGACATGATATTTCTACGCGAGAGATTTAATCTTTCAAAGTCTTTCTTGCTCTGTGAGAATGATGTTCAGCTGATTGGATTATTAGATAGAAAATGGCATCACGTCATTGGCTGAATAAGGAGAGTGCCTGAAGTTTGATTAATTTGGCAATACGAAATGCAGCAGAAGGTGTTGTTAAGGGAACTGGACGATGTGTAGCGTAGCTGAGCCTTGCAAACCTCCCGATCCTTGCAGGCATTGAGAAAGAGCTGTTGAAGTGAAAAAGTCAGAGGGAAATTCAGAGAGTTAATGCAATAATGAAAACACATATGAAAAATCAGTTGTCTGTATTGAATGGCCAAGCATGCCAGCACTGGGAGACAAAGAACCTGCTCTTTCCCTCTGCCATAGGAATATTTTTAAAATTTTGACATTCTCTGCTTTGAAAAGATCAAATCTTGTATAGCATGTGTATGAAATTCAGCCTGCTCATACTCCAGCCCCTTTACGTGTACAGGTTGAACAAAAGGAAGCTGATTTCATTGGGGGATTAGAACATAATTCTGAGAAACAATTACTTTGTTTAGCAGACAGCATCACAATTAAAAATTAATGCTCACAAAAGGCAAAACCAATAAACTGTTACCTTCTGGGTCAGTATTAGCCTTCCACTCTTGGGGATGGAGTATTTTTGAAATGTCTCAGATGTTGTATTCTTATCTGTAATGTGTTCAAAGTTTTGATGCTGTCTGTACATCAGTTTTTGAGCTGTCAGTGCATTTTTTTTTTAACTCCCTTGTAAATTCAGCAATGGACCAGTTGTAGGAATATTCTCCAGCCTTCTGTTTATATTGGTTTTAGTTTTTCTTAGTCTTCAGATCTTACAGTTTCATTTTTACCACTGAATTATTAAAGTTATCCAGGCTCCTGTGTTGACATCTTGTTACCTTAGCTGTCCTTGTAGGGCATGACCTTTGCTGTATGACAATTGCATCCTGCAGGGGGGGAAACAAAAGATGCTTAGCAAAAGGAGTAAAAAAAAAAAAATACTGTTGTAATGGAAGCTGACTATTCTGTGTGCTGTAAGGCAATGGATAATAATGTCTGTCTAATATTTTGTTTAGAGAATGGCAGTGGTCTCTGCAATGTCCTGGGTCCTGTATTTGTGGATAAGTGCCTGTGCAATGCTGCTCTGTCAGGGGTCCCTCCATCACACTTTCCAGCAGCATCACCTGCACAGACCAGGTAGGACTGAGATCAGCTGTGGGATGCCGTAAGATTGCAGGCTCTCTGCCTGTGCTCATGTCTGTCTTGATAAATGATTCAATAATCATTAAATCCATCTTACCGTTTAACTTTTGAGTTACTTGCCTTCATATTGCACAGCATCTTTTTTTGGTCAGTCTAACATGTGTTGTGCTCAACCAATTTGATGTTGGAGTATTCACCCTGTATTGTCTTCTAACAACTTCTTAACATGAGAATCCCATTTTAGATACCATTTAGCTTCTCTGTTTCTTTCTCTGTGTTTATTTCCAGTTCCCCTTCTCCCCATTTCATGCAGATCTGGAGTGAGTGTATAACTCAGAAAGACATTGTGACAGCAGAGGTTTGGATAACTTTGCAGTTTTCTGACCCAAACTGGGCACGGGTCTGTAACTTAAAATACTGGTACCAGATCTCACTCATAGGCACTGGTGTTTACTGGAGGTCAGGTGTTTGCCTTGGCATGAACGAGAGAGACAGTTATGCTAAGGTCCTCAAGTTTACCTCTGAAGACTGATGGAGTTGCAAATGTGCAGCCCAGAGGAGGGTTTGGGACTGTCTTTCAGTGGAGTTAAATGCCTGTAAAGTCAGAATAAATCCCATGGATTAGCAGTCAAGAATGCAGCTCACTTTGTTGTGATTCAACATCTGCACATTAGTATTTTATTGTGTTTTTATTAATAGAAATGGACCACAAGTTTTTAAACTATTTATTGCTCTTTGAAGAACGTGGCATGTTAGAAATTAAGGAGTTGGCATATTCTAGCACAGTATTATCTGGTTAAAATTAGATAGGCCAAAAATGTCACTCCACAAATTTGGATCTGAAGAAAGGTGAGAGGTTTTAAGAGCTTTAGAAATAAAAGATGGAAAATGTTAACGCACAATGATGAATCATTTAATAATGTGGCAACTAATACTTTAATGTTTTTTAATCTAATGACATACCTTCAAAGATGGATAGTCTTGAACTGCAGGTTTTTAACAACCTTAATGACTCAGTTTTTGGTTTGTTTTGTTTTTTCCAACATTGTCCAGAAGTCAGATATTGACATTGTCTTGCTTTCTTGTAATGAAATATGCAGAGTATGGAGGAATAGTCCTAAATCTTTGATAGACCAGCTCTCGGTAGCTATGTTGGAGCATCAGATTAGTGGTGTGATCTTTACTAGCTGACTCTGGAAGTTTGAGAGTATTTGAAATCTGGAGTGGTGAGGTTCTTATTTGAGACTTGTGGCGAAATGAACAAAATATTTGTTACGTGCGTTTTTAAGTAATGCTGCAGGTTATTTGAGTCTGTCCCCGAGTGAAGTAAATAGGAAAAAACAGTCCAGCTAAACGGAAAGGTAAAAAGAAAATGTGATCTTGTTTTGTAAAATCGGTTGAAACAAGTGACATTATGAGAAAAAATGAGAGCTGGGCAGATTCAGAGCTCGGCAACATTTGCCTAAGCTTGAAAAATCACCTTCTTTATGAAGCAAGAACAGCAAGACACTGAATGCATACCAAGTGCTGGGGAAATGTGAAAAATGACAAAATCTTTTGCTCAGAGATGTGATACAGACAGAGTGAAGGTTTTACAGCTGCCTCATCACCTACTTAGGCACAGCCAAGCTTTCCCTCCTGCGAGCCTTTCTCAGGCAGCTTCTCCGCACCCTACATGAATAAGATTGATGGTGTTCTGATCCCAGGCAGCCAATTTCAGTCTCTCAAGAAATAATCCACTACGTTGACAGATGAGTGGAATTTGACATGATGTTCACCTCGCTTTCAGCTTGTGCTGCACCTGGGAAGTGCCAGCCAGTAAGTGTCCTTTAGGGAAACCATTAGAGATTTTGGACAATTTCTGCTGTCACAACAGAAAATCAAGACAGGGTTTTTTATAAGGCCATGAATTTGCGGTCTGCCAACTGAATGTGAAAGGTTGTACATAAAAGGGATGGAAATATGTTAACTAGCAAACTGAGTGATTTTAATGTATTCAACTGCAGTCCCTGAGCACACCCTATTTTTCATATTTATACTATTAGGAATGCGTCATTTACTTTTAGTTAGTCACTGTGTAAGTAAGATTAAAATGTTCAGCCAATTAAAAGTGAATAAAAAATGGGCGCAGATGAGCCAGTGCATAATTTCAGTAAATTAATATTTTGTATATGAAACTTCAACTTATGGATTCATGGCAAATATAGCTGTAATCAATAAGCATTCTCAGCATAGATTTCCCTTCATGTTTTGATCTTCCGTAGATGACATGTGCTAAAATAAGAGAATTTGAGCTGTTCAGCTCCATTGTGGGGCTATTTTGGTACAGGATAATTAAAAGGCAGATTCCACCCCATCTTGTGCTTTTCATATTTGATGAACAGAAGAGTGTCACTGAGTGCAGGGAGGTGCGGGTAAAATCCTCGTGGTGTATATTTAGCGTAGTAAACTTAAACTGAACTCGGTGGATTAGCACAGTGAATATTCCCATCTGTACTACTACGGTTAATCCAGTTTTGAAACACTGGAATCCAAGGGCAGTATATGAAAAGGTTAGGTTATCAGATTTCTGAGCTTGTTCTTTTTTCTTTAAACTTTCTTAAGCACGCGTCTGAATGGGTTGAAATAGATCTCCACACGTTATGTGTAATCAGGGAAGTTTAATGCTTCCTTTCAGTGTTGTATAATTTTTCAGTTTTATAATTCAGTACTTTTGTTCAGTTAGATGACTTAGCAGAAGGTATGAACCTGAAAGCAAATGTGATAAACTGCTTTCTGTGACAGTATTTCTAACTGGAGCTTTAATTTTGGTGAAATGATGGCCAGGCAGACCCAGATCGTAAGGACACAGTAAATACTGCTTAAATAGATGATATCTGATGTTGTGTTATTTCTACCTGTTCATGATTTTTTTTTTTTCTTGTCTCATTAACATAATGAAAAGTTTGAATGCCACTGTTCAGTGCCCTTAAGTGTTGGTGGCCGTTCCTTTTCATTATGATAGGGATGGAGAACAGGGCAGAGTTTCAGGCCTCTTCACTGGAATCCAGAGGAAACCTGTGGAATAAGCTAGCTGAACACCATTGTGGTATAATTCCCCTTGGGTAATACGTATGGCTTTCTGCAGGTTTTTATGGCTATATTTCATTTTCATGAAAATTGTTAGGCAAAGAATGTATGAAAGCATTCACAGGAAATAACTTTATGTGGAAACAAATCTCCATTTTTTTTTTTTTTTCAAGCATGTCATTTCTGTGTGATTTAATAAGAAACGGTGGTAATGAGAAGAATTCCACACTGGCTGTTTTAGGCTCTAAGGTACACACAGTTGTAGAGCTGTTGAATTGGCCTGAGGATTAGAGTGGACAGGTTGTGATTTGCAGAGTGCCTGCGATAGTCCATTGATCATCTGATTGACAGGATTGACCCTGCCCAGAGGTAGAAGCAGATGCTGGCATTTGGCAAGACAGCAAAGAATTAACAAAGCAAAGGGTTTAAGTTTAAAAAAAATAAAGAAATACCACCCTTTCAATCATGCAATTCTTAGCAAATTTTCTGGTTTCATTCCATAAATGAGGGATGTTTTGCTCCTGCTGGGGACCATCAGCTAGGACTGAATTATAGTAGACAACACTGACTGTGTGTTGCTTAAAGATACAAGAAGGCACTCTAGATTCACCTGTAAGTTGATGCAAAATAATTAGGTACACCTGAAGGATGCTAGGTTGGTCTTGCACAGAGTGTAAAGATGTGAGGCAGACACAAGCAGAAACATGTAGCTACTGTAGCAATGCTGACATTGGCAAATATGCTAATTAAAAATAGGCTTTTTCAGAGGAAGAAATCGTGGACTGAATTGAGGCTAGAATCATATCTACTAAACATGAAGTACCTTTTATTGTGACAGTAGTTAATGATGTGCCCATTAAAAATAATCTCAAACAGTGATTCTCTATACTTCATATTACAAGGAGGAAAATTGGTCTCAAAGCAAATCTGCACAAACTAACAAGTAATATCAACATAAGGATGCTCTGAGCCTGTTTCTTGGTAGACAGCATTTTGCAGAAACTTGAGTCTGTGGCTGTGAGCAAAAAAAAATTTAGTTCTGATCTTGGCCTTCCCACTGATTTTTATAGCCTTGGGGGAAACTGTATTTTTCACATTTCAAAAGGTCTGCTGTTTTCATGTGCCCCGTATATGTGGCTATTCAGTTTAAAACAAGCTGGGAAGAATGTTGGTCTGAATCTAATTCCTCAGGAAAGTATAAATAAAATGTCTTTACTGTGTAGAACAGTGGAGAATTGGTAGATGAATTCAACAGGATTTTTTCTCTTTGTGTTGACAGAAGCAAGCGTAGGACCAGGTAGTTAATATATAAATGCATACAGTTTCTGTGATTAGCAAGAATTGTGTTCCAATAGTCATACAGTTTGTATTCAAACTGCCTTCAGTGTGCAACATCTGAACTGCCATGCAACAGCTTAGCCAGCTTCCAGCAGATCACGTCATGGGCCTGAAAGCTGACAACTGGTGTTTCTCGCTGTATTAACTAAAATGAACAAATTTACAAGCTTTAAGGCCTGATTTGGATTTTGTTTACACCAGTAAATGCACAGGAAGCACCCTGGATATCCTAGTTCATTCACAATTAGAAAAACCTGCTCACAACAAGCTATTCCAGTCACTCCCTGGAAGTCACCTCTCTCATGGTACCTCTGTTACATACCTCTGGCCTTCACAGTCTGGTCTTGAAAATGTGAAACTACCAACTGTGAAGTAAAGAAATCCAGGTTGGAGGTACTTACTGTGTTTCTGGTCACAGGCATCCAAATATATTTTGTATGTGTATGTGGACAAACGTTCATATATATTTTGTATAGGCAGAGAACTGATGTAACGAAGTCAACACTGAAGGATGAGGCAGGATTACTAGCAGCATGACAGCGATGAATTGCCTACTGTGCTTGTGTGATGCGCTTGTTTACAGTGGCAGACTTTATCAGAATTATTGCACCCTGTGACTTTTATTTCTATTTTTCCTGAAGAATCGAACCTCTAGAAAAGAAGGGTGTGTTTGCAGCCAGAGAGTTAGCTATGAGTGCTCTTAATCTGGGGTCTGTAAGCTCTTACTTTAATGGGCTCCTGCCTCTCAGGTAAAGGCAAAAGGGTGGTTGGGCATTGCCAAGGAGCACCCAGTACTCAGTGGAGGGTCAAAGGCAAGAGGACCCCTCTCTTCTTCACCAGAGAAGGGTGTGTAGCTAGGAGGCTAGCAGCTTGGTGGCAGGTGGAGGAAAGCTGTCACCCGTCACGCTGCTGAATGTGACGCCTTGTTACTTGTGATCCATGGAGAGGAAGTGACCTGAGGGGGGAGCAGGGGTTGCGGCTCGATGGGCTGTGAAGAGCAGCATGGCCAAGGTGTGCCCAGCCTGGCTCCACGGGAGCTGCTGGAAGCATGGCCTCCTTCCCTGCGATCACCCTCGCCACACGCCTTGTGCCAAAGAGCAATGGCCAGGTGCTAACAGTGGTATTTTGAGAGGAAAGATGTCTCCTGCACGTGTGGTTTGTACTGGCGGTGTCCGTGCTCTGGTTTGGTCCCCGCTGCTCTGCCCTTCCTCCTGCCCATGCTCCCCATCCTGCACCCCTTCAGCTCTCCCTCGGGCCTCTCTGCAGGCAGCAGCGAAGCACGTCCCTCTTTGCGCGGCAGAAGCCGCTCTGGGGAAGAGGGGACCAAAAAGCTTCTCTTGCTGTGATGGCCCTGGCAGGCACCTCCTCCCAGGCGCTGAGCCTCCGTCTCCAGGCTCAGCCTCGGGGCCTTGGTGAGTCAAGAAGGGACCTTCCAGCGCGCTGTGCGTGGCCTTGCTGTTGTGGTGTTACAGACTGAGGGTTTGTACTACGGTGGTGAGGTCCCAAGGAGAATTTGGCACCTACAAACATGAACCCCAAAGGCAAACTGTGTTGCTCTGTGCTGAAGTATTTCTGCTGATAACATCAGAGCCTGTCTTTAATGATTAGCCTACTTTAGTCCAAGGCTCATTTATATTTTAAAAGGCAATATCCAAGTGCATTTCCTCATAAGATAGATGTGTTTTCTCCCATTAAGTTTCATATTGTTTTATCCTATCCTGTCTATAATCTTTGTATTTCCTTTTAATGTTTTCTTTTCCACTCTGCTGTGAAATCAACCTTTGCTGTGAGCAAGATTTATTTTCCTGATGGGAATCAGCATTTTGCTATTTTCGGATGCTCTATACAGAACAGTTCTCTCTAGCTAAACTTTTTTTTTTGCATGGTAGCGGTGCTGGAGATTTCTTTTCATTGTGCTGTAGGCAGGGACCATGAGGACTGGAGCACAGTTGGACTCTAAATTTGTGAGACTCAGTCAATGATGCACAACGGGGAATTGGGGGTGTAAATTAAGCTGAATGAAGTTACAAAGCCCCATGTATGTATCTGTGACTCATATTTCTATGCTCTATTTAGAAGACTGTTATCTGGCATCTCTCTTGCCTTCTATATTCCTTTCAGAACAACAGTTTTCCCCTTTTCCTTTCACAGTGGGTGAAGAAACCAGCCCTGCCCTTCTTAAGGTCACTTCAGTGACAGCAGGTGCAGGATCACTGTTGCTGTCATATGATAATTGATAATTGTGCCATAGCATTCCATTGTAATCCTTATTTTACTTGGAGAGAACAGCTTTGCTTGGGAACGAAACCGGTAGCAGGGATGGAGGGCCTTACTAGGTTTGGGTTTATTGGAAAGTGGGGAACTTGGAATTGAGATTTCCTCTGGTGTGAACAATGTCAGCAGCCAACAGGCTCTACAGATCAGCTTGAGTGCAGGCAAGAGCCTCAGGATCTTAACTGCACCCACTCTGATAAACTTTATCTTTTTTACTGTTTGCATTAATGCTCTTCAAAAATGCCGTTAAATATTTCTGGCAAGCAAAGCTTCAGTGTAATTTTACTGTATTGTTAAGGATTTATTAATTATAATCTTTTCTTGCAGAGTCTGTTTATATTTGATCATGACATTAATTGGTTGCCAAAACAAACTAGAGTTAATTGTGTTTAATTAAGTGGTTGGGAGCAAGCAAGGATAGCTTATTTGGAAAATTGCTTTCATTGATTTATATGTTTATTTTTTTAAAAGAACGTGAATAAATGTTTAGCACCTTTTTTCCTTACATGCTTTCCAGGAATCATCAGTAACACAATTGTGGCTTTGAACAGGTTCAAGAGTGGAAAAGTGTCTGTATATATATACTTGCCTATACAAACCTATTAAGAACTAAATGTTCACATTCTGAATTTAAATCAAACCTAAAACCAAGCAGAAATGACATCAAGTTACATTAAAAATAACAGTAAGGCAGTGTTCAGAACAGTGCATTTTGAAAAATTCATTTCAGAGAAAAACTTAGCTTCATTTCAGATTTGACTAAAGGTGCTTTGGATAAGGAGGGTATGGTAAAATACACTAAAATAGGACTAGATAACTATTATAAAAAAATATTTGTTAATACAATATATAGTTATATTGTATTTCTATAATACAGTATTTTCTGTCAAGCATTTAAAAACCAGCTAATTTTACAGTTGAGAAGCTTTTGAACACCTCCTGTTTCAAGTTTTAATACTAAAATCAGAACTGAGTAGAGAATTTTGAGGACTTAAAGCTTTGACAAATCAGTTTCCTAAGTTGAAACTGTAATTTTAAAAAGCTTGATATCTTTGTGCATTCCTTGTTTCTGCCTTGCTATTCCTTGTTGGAAAGAAAATATATCCACATAAGGTTTCTGTTATCCCAGCAGTTCCCTAAAACAAGTCATCACCTTGATAAATGAATAAATCCTGCCTGGAAGCATATATGTAGATATGCCAGCATCTACCTCTTTCCCAAAAGAAATCAAGGCCTCATAGACTTCAAATCCAATACCAGTGCAGACATGAGGAAGGTCTTGTGTGTCCTAGCTGGTACCAGTTCTTGTTTTGTTTCACAGCAGCAGTGAACTTAAAGAAGGTCTAGTGTTTCCAGAAGTTAGAATCATAGGAAGGTTTGGGTGGGAAGGGACCTTTAAAGGCTATTTGGTCCAACCCCCCTGCAAGGAGCAGGGACATCTCCAACCAGAACAGGTCGCTCAGAGCACCGTCCAACCTGGCCTTGAATGTTTCCAGGGATGGGGCATCCACCACCCCTCCAGAGAACCTGTTCCTGTTGCCTTTGCTGCCCCCAAATCAGCTTTCTCTGCTGTTTTATTAAAAAATATTTCCCTTAGCTTACAAGTTCAAGCAGGATTGATAGATATCAGGGCTACACTGTCACTGTTTGCTGTGAATATCATTAACTCATTAAGTTCCTCTTCTTGGTTACTTGCATGGGATATTTTCAAATTTGGGTGATCAGTCAGCCAGACATCAATATTGGTCATTAAAACAAAAACTCAAGAGGAGTTGAGATAATGGAGCCTTTTGGGCTTTTAATTAGTTCCAGCATGCCAGGGAAGTATCTGAAAGAGAATGATTGTGTCCAAGTCAGCTCCCACATGTGTAGTACAATTATTTCTGTAGTATATCGTATTTTTGTGAGGCTTTAAAATGCAGATTTTTTTTTTTCCTCTCTCTCCAGGTAATTAAAAACTGTCTTTCCATGGCTGAAACCTCAGTGCTTTCTCATTAAGTCAGCAGCCTGGGTGGTGTTTATCTTAACCTTGTTTTGAGTTTCTCCAACAAATAGATGACTCCTTTAGTTCTAATTTAGCTTCTCTTGGTATTTCTATTATCTCTTTCTAGTTGGCAGGCAAGGAAATCAGATGTGCATCGAATGAAACCATTTGTCATGGATTAATGCATGCAAATGCCTTGATGACAGCAATAGACAAAAGCTGGTGACTGTCTGAATGCTAACTTTGGAGGAGAAAATTAACAAGGCCAAACTGCAGTGATAGCAGTCCCTAAATGAGATTATTCAGTGCCTAAGAGCAAGGTGGCACTCATCTGTCCCCTCCCTTGCTGTTTTTTTTTCTCTTGCATGTTGGTCAGACAGTGATGCAGGCTCTGGAAAGCAAACTCTTGACTGAGCAGGGCTAGTTCTGAACATGAACAAATGCTGGTGATAAAAATAGGTGCAAATTAAAGGGAAAGGGATTTCTGCTTTCAGTGGGAATTGTTTAATGGTTTCCCCCAGTAAAACATTCCTTGACTTTTCAGATTGTATTTGAGTTGGCTTTGAGCTGCCTGTTTTTGCGCAGTGTTTTGTGCTGATGTACCTTCTACGAGCAGCTTGGTATCAAGCAGTTTTTTTGTACTGGTCATACTTCTCTGAGGTTCAGGCTATGCAAGTCCCCCTGAAACCCTGTTCTCACAGAAATTGAATTATTTGCTTGTGTCCTGGGTTTTTTTTGCTTTGTTTTCTGGTCTATCAAAGGAAAAGATGTAATCTTAGTGTCTACTGATGGAAACAAACTACACAGCCCTTCTGATGAGGATGGTGTGGATTTAGTATGCCTCTCCCTACATCTGAAGGGCTGTGCTCTTTATCAGGTGAGAAGAGCTTAGCCCTTAGTCCTCACAGAATCCATGAATCAAAGTCTGTTAGGGGAAATTCATACAGAGTTTAAAACGCAAACCTGCTTTTAAATGTAACTAGAGCAAAATAATTTCCTCTGTATAATACATATGCATTGTATAAGTTAGTACCTAAAGTTTCAGAGACCCTACTGTAAGCTGTATCCTCTCTGTTTCTTTAGAAGTGCTTTAGTGTCCAGATTGCACATAGGAACCAAGCAAAGAGATGAAAAAAATTCCAGTATGCCTTTGTCAGGAGGGATTAGTCTGTATTCTGACAGCACACACAGATCTCGGAACATCAATATTTGCTGTAAAGAAAACATAGTTTTACAGGACACCCAACCAGCACCTGCCTTTCTGTTTGGTTCTTTTCTTTCTCTTTGTGCCCAACCATGGGAGAGTTGATCCCCATGTGCAGGCTATACTCAGGATCCAGCAGTAGAATAGATCATCTGAGATCTTTGTCACGGGTGTGTTTAGGGCTGTTGAGAAACAAATAAGTGAGGCTTTGTTATTCTGTTCCTCACATAGCCTCTTCAAGGGAGGCTGATGGCTGCCAGACAGACTGTCCTCCCAGCTGGTACCCACAGCGGGCATCCTGTCCCTAGAGCTTAGTCCTTGGCATGGCTTGGTGTGCAGGTACAAATGTTCCTGTGAGCTGGGTGACGGATCGTGGAGGCTCTTAGCTCCCTCTTTTCATGAAATCAAGTGCTTTAGTGTAAGCCAACTTCACGCTGGCTTAAACTTTCATGGTGGTTAAGCTATAATCTATCAGACTGCCCCAGCTGTGAGGTGTAAAGAGCCTTCACATTCGCTTACTGTTACTCAATTGACAAACAAGTTGTACTATTGTAGTGCATTTTTTCCCCTGCGTCAGTGCTCTCAGCTGAACCACAGGCTCAGCACACACAGACAGGCAGCGTGGAGTTTGCTTCAAACGTGGAACTTCCCAGTTCTTAACTGCTTCCTTTAAGAGATGAGAAGTTTGGACTTGTCTTGGGACAACAGGACTTCCACTTTAAGTGTACTTCTCCCTTGAAGGCTGCGCTTCCCACCACAGTTCTGTGCGATGCCTCCAATCTTTCACAGACAGTGTAACACTGATTCTGCGTAACTTGCATGTATTTTTTTTTTTGTAACATGTCAGAGTTACAAATCCTGTTAACTGCACACTGTTATCTCAATAACTTGCAGGCCAGCTACAGCAGCAGAGAAACTTGTAGCAAGATAAATCATGTCAGTATTTTTTAATGGGAGGGGGAAAATTCAGACTAACTTTCCATGATTGGAAAAAATTTAATCTCCTGTTGTTTCTAAAGATACAGATGGCCCTGGGGAAAGACCTAGAAGATTGGTCCCAGAAGAGGATTGTGCTCTGGGGGCTCCTAGCTGGAAAATCACTTGTGACTGTGTGAATGCTGTCTTCTTTGGCTCAACAAAAGGCATGGTGGGGGCTTGGCAGGGCTGGGATGCTGTTAGTGTCCTGCCCCACTAATGGCCCTTTTTTTTTTTTTTTTTTTTCCCTGCTGCTATTGGGCTTTGAGTCAACTGCAGAAGTCTTCCTTCTTGCTTGCTGGGACCTAGAAAACTTCCAAGCTGGGGAAAGGTCTTCTCCATTATTTACCTCTGTTTCAGCATCACAGAAGCTCAGCAGTTATATTGCTATTTACCGGTATTGTCATGTTTCCTGGCAAGATCTCCTGCTGTTATAGAGGCACAGCAGGAATCCATGTCCCTGTTCATATCCAGGTCACCTGCCCCCCCCCGACTCGCTGCCCCCCAGCCACCTCCCCCCAGTTTATATGTTCAGCATGACACCTTATGGTATGGAATATCCCTCTGGCCAGTTTGGGTCAGCTGTCCTGGTTGTGCCTCCTCCCAGCCTCTTGTGCACCTCCAGCCTCCTCTCTGGCAGGGCATGAGAAGCTGAAAAGTCCTTGACTTAATGTAAGTGCCACTCAACAACAGCTAGAACATCAGTGTGTTATCAAATCATTCTCATCCTAAATCCAAAATACCAGCTACTTGGAAGAAAATTAACTCTATCCCAGCCCAAACTAGGCCAATTGTGTGACTAAAGCAGTGTAAATGATTTTTTTTATTATTATTATTTGATAGCCGAAGCAGGATATGAAGTGTTGCTGAAACAACTTGTATTTCTAAGCGTTGAAAACAAAGCCCACAGGGAGGGAAAGCAAAGCTCTGACAAACTGATGTTTGTCTGCAGTGCTATGGAGGTGGTTTTGCTGACTTCTCTGTCATCTCAAGATCTTTGCTAATTTAATGAGCCGATTTCACTCGTCAGGGTGACAGTTATCTGTGTCAGAGACCAACACTTCTTTAATATACATCTGTAGTGGTTATTTTGCTGTCCTTGAAGAAACACAGGCTGGAATATTGCTTTATTTTGAGATGCTTCTAGTTTGTTTTTTTTTTTTTTTGACTGAGGCTTAGTTTTAGAAATATATTTCCTTATCGAAGTGATAGCATCTGCTTTTGTCATTTTTATGTAAACTCAGCTCTGCTGTGCAAAGCACTACTATTTTCCTTCCTCTGGAGAAAATGTGATTGTCTATCAGCGGTGAAGCTCTGTCTGTGCACTCTAATCATTGAATCCAGCAGTTATTTAAACTATATCTGCTTGTGCCTTTTTCATGACAAGTTCTTGGGAGGGTGGGTAGGAGTGTGTGTGGCGGGATTTGTAACTGGCCGCGCTGGATTTTTTGTATGTAAGAATGGTAAATGAGTTAAGGGTTATGTGCCAGAGGAGACTTTTAATGAAATATATAGACTTGTAAAAAAAAAAAAAAAAAAAAAAAAAAAAAAAAAAAA